>PVJC01004847.1:38906-61887 GCA_004026665.1 Murina feae
TCTCTCTCTCTCTCTCTCTCTCTCTCTCTCTCTCTCTCTCTCTCTCTCTCTCTCTCTCTCAAAAAAAAATCAATGAAAAAATATCCTCAGGTGAGGATTAACAACAGCAAAAGGAAATATGAATAAACCCTGCCCACAAAGAGCACACAGTCTATCAAAGGAGATACTTAAATAATCATAAAAAAGAGCATGACAATAAAAAAAACATTAGTACAGGGTATTATGAGAATATCAAAGTAGGGCACCTACTCCAACTTGGAGGAAAGGGACTAGAAAGAGATACCAGCAATAGCATATGAACTGATTGTAAATAATGTGTACCAGTAAGTTAACCGGATAGTGTGCACAGCATTTATAAAAGCATGTAGTCACAATGCAACATGGTGTGGGCAAGCAGTGCAGTGATACTGCATAGTAAATTGTAAGGGAGGATGTGGAAGAGACAGGTGGGAATCATATCACATGGTCAGAATATCTTGATAGGCTATGCTCAGAACTTGGCTAATTAGCCTTAGACAATGGGAACCATTGAAGTATTTTAGATAAGGCCAGGACTTGTTAGATTGCTGTGACAGTTATGCAGAATATAGATTTGAAGTAGCTGTAAACGTGAGGGAAAGATGGTGAAAGCCCAAAGTACAGGGCATTGGTAGTAGAGATGGAAAGGGGCATATTGAAGACATAACACAGAGTTAAAATGTGCAGAACCTGTGAATGTTTTCTAACACAGAGCAGCCATTTCTACTAAGACTTAGAGTTCTGGCCCTGACCGGTTTGGCTCAGTGGATAGAGCGTCGGCCTGCGGACTGAAAGATCCCAGGTTCGATCCCGGTCAAGGGCATGTACCTTGGTTGCGGGCACATCCCCAGTGGGGAGTGTGCAGGAGGCAGCTGATCGATGTTTCTCTCCCATCAATGTTTCTAGCTCTCTATCCCTCTCCCTTCCTCCCTGTAAAAAATCAATAAAATATATTTTTTTAAAAAGTTCTGATGTGCTGAATTTCTTACTAAGAGTAGTATAGCATGGAGTAGTGCAGGTGAACACTGGATTTGGGGTCAGGGTGCCTGGGTTCAAATCAAAGCTCCACTACTTTTCAGCTGTGTGACCATGGGCAAGTTATTCAACCTCCTTGAGTCTCATCTTCCACAGTTGTAAAAACTGATTAATAACAAGAGCTCCTGCCCAAGGCTATAATGATTCAAGTATACATCATGATTAAAGGGCATAAAATAGAGCCTGGTCTAGAATAAGCACCCAATGTTGGTAGCTATTTAATTTGAATTATTATTAACCATATGCTTTGGAAAATATATGAACATATGGCTCTTTTGACATCTTACTATGAAATCTGAGAAATCTAATCAGTATTCTTGCCCAGATGGAAAGCCACCGTACCTCTCTGCACAGAAGTAGGCTGACAAGCATAAATATTAAGCAAATGTTAGTAATTAGATATGATCATTTTAAAAGGTTCTTATTTAAACACTGTTCCAGACAGGATTTAAAGTGACTTACCAAAATACATAAAACATAACAAAATAGCATAAATTTTAAAAATAGGATCAAAAAGAAGAAAAAAAACAAGAGTAGGAACACAAAGTAGAGTCAGAATTAAGCCTCTAAAACCAAAGGGCAAATGAGGCTTCCCAGTGGCCATCTGAGTTTTAGACTCTAGCAAGCCCACCCATAGAGCACACCCATGCCTCCGACAACATACCTAGTTCTGCCCACACAGGGTCTATTCTCAAAAGTATTATGGTAGCCAAGTATTTTCCCCCTCTATAACAACAAAATGTTTATAACTAGTTCTCAATTTTACAAAATTCTGATTTTGGTTTTTCACTTTCTTTTCCCCCCACAATCCTTTTCAAAACAGGCTCTACAAAAGTGGAGTTTGCATATACTGAGGTATTTTGCAGTCTTAGCTCCTTTTAAGATAATAGTGATGATGATGATGATGATGGAAGAGGAAGAGGAGGGGTGGGGGATAGTAAGAAAAAAGCAGATAACGTTTCCATAATGTTCACTATGTACCAAGAACTTTCTAAGCACTTTACATATATGAAATCATTTAGTTCTCACAATCATATTATGAGGTAGGTATTATATTATCATGTCTTACAAATGAGGAAAGTGAGGCACACATTAAGCAAATAACTTGCCCAAGATCATATGCCCTGTAACGATAGCCTACTTTTTGAACCTAGTTAATCTAGTTCCAGAGTCTGAGCTCTTAACCACTATGGTATACATTGTTTTCGTATTCTGATAATATTGTTCATATATGGAGATATTTGGGAAAGGGGACATCCTACCTAGAACTAGAGGTATTTTTTTTAAGTCCTCAGCTCATAACAGATGAACATTTGAGAGGCCCTCGGTCTAGCTTACTTTCTCAGCTCTCTGACTTTCCCATGCAATAATGTATAACAGGTTCAGATTAACTCTACGCATGGGAAAGGATCCATTCTCCTCATCCAGGAAATTCCTTCTCAAGGATGATAGGAGATTATGGGGATGAGGGAGTAACTAAAATATAAACTCCTTTGCTAGCCCTCAGAATCATAAAAGTGTACAATTTCCTATAGATTGAATAAGAAGGCTACTTTTTTAACTTAATTTTTCAATTAGTTGATATTCAATCTTATATTCTATTAGTTTCGATTATACAGCATAGCAGTTCTATAATCATACTTTATAAAGTGATCCCCCCAATATTTCAAGTTACCTTTCCATACCACCAAATTCTGTTCAAAAATGGCTTAAAGAAATTCCCACTGAAAATAACATATACTTCTCTAAAGTGAATCCCAGAGGGAAGATTATTTATATATATATATGGTGGGGCAAAAATAGGCTTACAGTTGTGAGTATGTGAAACAGAATTTATTGTTGTATTATTATTTATTAATTATTATATTATTTTCATACAAACAACTATAAACCTTCTTTTGCCTAACCTATGTATGTGTGTATGTGTGTGTGCTTATAAATTTCTCCTGCAGAGTGGTTACTTGGATACATGGAGATGTGGCCTTATTTTCATGATTTCACATTTTTTCCTGCTCCTCAGCAATTCCAGATACATTAAGCCTACCACCAATCCTAGAAGGCAAATTTCCATAAACATGGTACATAGAAGTAGAAAATACTATAAAAATGGGACCATGCATGCAAATACACGCCCCCCCGCCCCCGGGCAGGGTAAATGCATATATTAAGACAAATCCCATTTGGTGTTTCACTTGCAAGACTTACACTTGAGACTTCCTCTCACATGAGCCAAATGGATTGACAAGGGCCCCATGAAGTTGGTAGGTGAAGGATGGCAGGTTTATCCTCTCCTCTGCCAAAGTCCCTTTCCTTAATAGCGTCAAAGCTTAAATAGATAAAAAATCTCTAAAAGACTAGACTGTTTAAAAATCCAGGTCATTTATATGCATAAAACATTTTTCAAGTCTGGTGACATCTAACATGTCATTTTTCAATGATAAGCCTCATCACTGTGGAACACCATTATCGTTCCTTAATCAACAAACTTTGATACACCCGCAGCCCCCAGAGAAAAGACCCTCTTCTCCTTGCCAGGATCACAGATGGTGGGGATTTCTAAACTGAACTCTAGCTACCATCTAATTCTTTCTTGCAGGCCACATCACCTAAAAATCACCCACAGTCCCCTTAAATGAGAAATCATGATGGTTCGTGACTAATCCAACCCATGTTCACACATAACTGTGATTTCATGCATTTGGTTTCTTTTTAATTTTAGGGATGCTGTGATCTAGCTATGGCCACGGAAACCTTAAACACAGTCAACCGACCTGTAATTGAACTTAAATTGGCCTGTATACATGGCAGATAATTTTAACGTGTTATTTAAGGCCAATAAGACATAAAATAAATACATGCTTATTTCAAATAAAATATTAATAAATACATACATGAGTATACATATACAAAGGAGCTGATATATATTAGAACATAAAAAATAAAGGTAAAATATTAACATACTGTAAGCCTTCTTTCCCTACTAAACTGCTTAATCATAAACTTCTTAATCATAATTACTTTGCACATTACATCAAATACCTAGAACAAGATTAGTACATGCATTTCAACATCTGGTCTATAGCTAGAAGTTATGTCCTAACATTAGAAAATACCAAAGTATAAAAAAAATGAAAGTACTAAAATTCTAAATTACATGTGTATATATTTGTTTTATCTTCAATTCTGACATAACATTTGAAAGTACCTTTAAGTGTTTTAAAGGAGGAGGAAGTAGGAATTTTCATAATTCAGTTAATGTAAGGTACAATAAAGAAAGGAACTCAAAATGTCAAGATGAAATTCCTAGCCCTATATATGTAAATATTTGATCTGGACATTATTATTATTTCTAAATAGAACTACACATTCAATAATCAGCATATCAATGAAGATACCCTTTTATTTTATTAAAATGGATAATTTCCTGCACTAGGTAGTAAGCTGTGTGATAGAAGGGACTTTGTTTTATTCATCGCTATACCTTCGGTGCCAAGAGCACTGTCTGCCACATAATGTGCACACAATAAATATTTGTTGAATGAACAAGCTGATATCAAAAATACCATAGCTCATATTCAGCCACACCTAAGAGTTTATAACCCAGAACTTCTCCACTTTTGATATCATTAATTCAAACACTTCACTCCAATTACAATCCCCTATCCTCCTAAACTGCTCCCACTGGTTCTCAGACCTCGTGGGGGAGGGTTCGTGTTTCCATAGACCCTTCTACATTTACCCTGCCAGCTCCTTCCTGTCTTCTCTTCCTTTCCTAGACAGTTTGCATTCTGTTGTTTCAACTATACTCATAAATATCTTCAATAACCCATATTTTCACTGCAAATATCTGATAAAAAAAATATGACCCTAGAAGAGCCCAACTGTTATGCTTTTATGACTAGGACTCCTGAGATCTACTGGAGAAAATAAAAATCACAATCTGGTGGATTATTATCAATATCAATTCTTAGTCACTAGGCTCACCTCAACACTGCCTGACACTCCAAGTATGCTTCCCTGGTCCTAATTTGCTCTCCTGATCACCATGATAACTATTTCAAACCTTCCTCAAGTAACTCAAATGTCCAACCCAAACTTTGTGCCACCCCAACCACTGCTCTAAAAGGATGAGCTTTTCTCTTGTATCATATCGAAATAAAAATGCTCTCAGGTAAGTTCCTTCTGTCAAACCTATAAACTTATTTTCATCTATATTCACTTTTTGTTTTTCCCAACACTAATGACCTTCCTTTTATTTAAGGGGTAATCCCTCCACCTCATTCTGGATCCTTTTCCATCTGGCATAAGGACTCTGCCCTGTGAGGACTTTGCTCTATCAATTTCCTTACCATCAGCTTTTAAAGACATCTATTAGTAAGTCCCTTCTAAACTTAAAAAAGGAAAAAAAAAACTTCCCCAGATCTCAACCCTTCCCCTACTACCACCCTGTCTCTGCTCTTCAGAGCCAAATTTTTCTAAGGAATGATCCATGTTCCCTGCCTCTACTCCTTCATATCCCAATAATTTCTCAACCTACCAAAGTCTAGAATTCCATCCCCTCACTCCCGTGAAATTACTCTAACATCACCGAGAACCTTCTAAATCCAATAGACAATAGTCAGTCTTTATCTTCCTAGACCTCTCTGAATCTTTAGCACCACTGACCAGTTTTTTATGGAGCTATTCCATCTTGAAAAACTTATCCTACTGATATTCAAGTAGATTCACAAATATATATAATAAGAATGCTCAATGTTTGAACCAGCAAAACACACACACACACACACACACACACACATAATAATTTAAACATCTACCAATAGGGAACTGATTTAAAAAGTATGGTACATACATATAATGGAATACTATGTCACTGTTAAAAAGACAGATGTAGTTCTATATATACTGACATTGAAAACTAGTCATAAATATTAAGGAAACAATACACTGCAAAACATATATTATTATTCCATTTGTAGTTTTCTAACATTTATGTGCACACTGGCAGGCAGGCAGGCAGGCAGGCAGAGAGGGGAGGGGAGGGGAGGGGAGGGAGGAAGGAAATGTTTATATAGTCATATATAAATGGAAAGAAATACACATTTAATATTGTTACCTCTAGGTAGTGGAATGTGGTGAGGAGAACAGAAGATTTATGTTATATTTTTTGGTTCAAGTAATAAAAATATAGTCAGTCCCTAAGCACACTAACATTTCCAAAACAATTAAGAAAAAAGTTCAAAGGCGATCAAAAGGGAATGGCCTGAGAGACTGGGTGAAATCTATTTTAGTGTTTCCAAAGCTAAGTGAGGAGAAAGAGAAGGCTGATTAATGATTTCAAACATGGAAAGAGAGATACACTAAAAACAAGGAGAGATAAGTATCCAATACACAAAGAGAATGAGCAGATAATTCTTGAAGGAGGAAAATCAAATGACCAATACACATAAAAAAGTAAAAGTTTAACTCTTAATAGTAATAAGATTTTTTTATATTTACCTAACAATTCAGCAAATTTTTTTAAAAAACAATATTTAATTTTAAAGAAGGAAGATGTAGGAGGTACTCTAATACTTTGTTTGCAAGTATAAATTGGTGACATTGATCCCAAGTGTCCATCAGTAGAGGAATGGATAAAAAAAGCTGTGGTATATTTACACAATAGAATACTACACAGCTGTAAAAAAAAGAGGAACTCTTACTTTTTGCAACAGCATGGACAGACCTGGAGATTATTATGCTAAGTGAAATAAGCCAGTCAGAGAAAGACAAATACCATATAATCTCACTTATATGTGGAATCTAATGAACAAAATAAACTGACAAACTAAATAGGTCCAGAGATATGGAAGCATGGAAAATACTAACAGATCTCAGAGGGAAGGGGAGTGGTGGGAAGAGGTTAACCAAAGAAAGTATATGCATATATGCATAGCACATGGACACAGACAACAATGTGGTGATAGCCAGTGTACGAGGGGGGGGACTGTGTAGAGGTGGGCAAAGGGGGGCGAGGGGGGCAGGGGACATCTATAATAGTGTCAATAATAAATTAATAAATAAAATGTAAATTGGTACAACCTGTTAGAGTAAGTAATGTAACAGTTGATTTCTAAAAAAGACTGAACTTCAGAGAACTATCACAATTGTGATTAAATTTTGATTATGTGATACATTATTTAACACATATTTCCCCCTCTAAAATATGTTCCATTTGAAAAGGCCATCATCTATCTTCTTCTCCACTGCATCTTAAGCACCTAGCCTAGAAACTGGCATATTGTAGGCCCTCAGTAAATCAACTCATGTTTTCTTAAAAGTTGCAAGCAATAGTTTAAAGACACTGATACTAAAGCTATTCTGATACCCGAATTGATAGAGCTACAAACAAGAAACAGTGTAGATGCCATGGAAAGTTCTCAGGTCTTAAGAATTTCTCAAGTTCAAGGTAGATTTAGATAGTCACAGATATGAAAGTCACAGTGGTCCATCATTTCAACTATTCTGCCAGCAGTGTCCAATCTCATGCTTTCTTATATTTCTGTCACAGCCACCCAACAAAGTCCCCCAAACTAGACTGTCTACACTCTGTTTCTACACCTAGGCTGATGAGTACTGGTTCTGTGACTTGGGGCAGAAACACATTCAAGTTATCCAAACTTTTCTTGGGTTGCTATGATGTGGCAATCTGGATGACATGCCTCTAACGGGCTCCTCTTCCCAACCCTCTCAAATGCCTTTCCAACTCTTCACCACTCTCATCAGATGGGACCTCTCTCAAAATCCTGTCCTTCTATAGCTCCTTCCTTCTCCACAGCCTCGCCAATACTATCCTCTTTCCCTCCTGTCTCAATGGAAGAGCCACCTCCCTTCCTCTAAGGCGAGTCCTTTCACCTCTTTCAGTCTGGAGCCTTCATCCTCTTGCTTTAACAACCTTGCATCATCGAGCTTTGTGCCATCTAATGGGCTCACCTCTCTTCTATATTTAAAACAAAACAAAATTAATTAACAACATTTTCTTGACTGTCTATAAGAAACTCTCTCTCCTTCCTATCATAGCCACGCCCCTTCAAAGTGTATACCATATTCCTTATCAGTCCTCAGTGCTCACTCCCCAACTCTCTATAATCTGCCTTTCTCCTGCTGCACTGATGTCATCATTGACCTCCTAATTGCCAAATCTAATGAACATGTTTTTAAATGTTTTATAGTGTGTTTTATCTGATTACAAGAGTGATACACATCATGAACGAAGTATGACATATGACAGACTAGAGAGAAAAAACACTTGCACTATATAACAGGCAATGGGTAAATATTCCTAATAAACACAGAGTTCCTGCAAACAAATTAAACATATAATCCAAAAGAAAAATGTGCAAAGGATATTAAGAAGCAAGTCTCAGGAAAAATACAAATAGTTAACATACATGAAAAGATAACACCAGTGATCAGAAAAAATGCAAATTAAATCAGTTATATACTATTTTTCACCTATCAGATTGGCAAAACTTAAAAAGAATGTCCATCCTTAGCAAGGACATAAGAAAAGCCACTTTCAATGGTGACAGTATAAACCTTCTCAGATTTCACTTCAGCAGCGCCTATTCACATTTTTAAAAATATATATCCTTTGACATAACAATTCTCCTAATAGAAATTTATCCTATATAGATATTTATATGTGTGTGTGTGTGTTCATCTTATATCTATATCCCTCCTGGAGCATTGTGCAAAGATATTTATTTCAGCATTGTGATGGCTCAGACTAGAGTGATAGGCAAATTAGATGGATACATATGACCAAATATATGACACACTTAGAAGTTCAGTCAACAGGACTTGCTGATGAATTGGATGTTGGGAGGTAGAGAGAAAGACAGGAATGAAAGGTGACCCCAGATTCTTAGTTTGAGCAACTGAATGGATGCTGGTGCCATTTTACTGAGATAGGGGAAGTTGAGGGAAGAGGCTGGGGATGTGAGAGGAATCAGGAGTACTATTTTGGCCATGTTACATTTGAAATGTCGAATAGGCCATTGGATATATGAGGCTGTAGCTTAGAAGAAAGGCTTAGGTGAGAGACATAAATTCCTGAGTAATGAGTGTATATGTACATGGTATTTAAAGCCATAGGGCTGGATGAATGCTTCTAGGAAGATTTTGGATGGTGAAAAGTCCGTGAACTGAGTCCTGTGTCACTCCAATGTTCAAATGTTGGGAATATAAACTTAGTAGAATAGGGGGGGCCAAGCAGAAGTTTTCTGTACAAATTTGAGTATCAAACAAATTTGATCTACATCAAAAGGTGAAGAATCACATATTTACCACTATATCAAGGGCCCAGTTCCTTGCAAGGTTGTCTTTTAAGGGATTCTAGCCCTTTTTTTTCTGAATATTTCAAAGCACATTTAAACAAAACAGTATTTTTTTTCTTTTATGTTTCCTATGGTTTCTTTACAGTATAATCTAATCTAATAAAAGAGTAATACGCAAATTGACCCTCACTCCATTACACCTAAGCCACACCCACCAGCCAAGCCATGCCCACCAGCCAATCAGAGCGGCTGTATGCAAATTAACCCAGCCAAGATGGAGGCTGGCAGCCACGGAGCTAGAGCAAACAGGAGTCTTCTGTTGCACCAGCGATGAAGGAAACTCCCTGCCTAGGCCTCCGCTCAAGGCAACAAAGTTTCAATTATAGAAGATAAATAAACCCCAGAAACCTGATTCCAGCCAGCCTCGCTGGGACGTTGGGTCAATGGGAGCTGTGGGCAGCCTGAAAACAGCCCTCAGCCCCTCACCCAGGCTGGCCAGGCACCCCAGTAGGAACCCAAACCCTGAATGGGCTGTGGGCAGCCTGAAAACGGCCCTCAGCCCCTCACTCAGGCTGGCCACACCCCCATGGGGTGAGGGTCCCCACTGGGGGGCTTGGTCAGCATGCAAACAACCATCAGCCCCTCACCCAGGCTGGCTAGGCATGCCAGCAGGTGGACATCCCCCGAGGGGTCCTAGACTGCGAGAGGGCACTGGGCCCCTAGTTCTAACATAAAATTAGTCAAGTACTGCCCTGGCCAGTGTGGCTCAGTTAGTTGGAGCATCTTCCTGTGTACCAGAAGGTCACAGGTATGATTCCCAATCAGGGCACATACCTAGGTTTCTGGTTACATCCCTGGTCAGGACACATATGGGACAAAACCAACTGATCTCTCTCTCTCTCTCTCTCTCTCTCTCTCTCTCTCTCTCTCTCTCTCTGTGTGTGTGTCCCCTCCTTCCCGCTCTAAAAATCAATTTTAAAAAATGAATAAAGTACGATACAATGCTCAGCAATGGCTTTTTCATAAAGTTCATAATCCAGTAACTACCTCAGGCCTAAAAGGCTAAAGGTGACTTGAGACCAGATGCTTAATTTGTGGCATCTTTTATTATTTTGGACTGTTCACTTCTCTATTGCACAGTAACTTTCTCCAGCTTCTACTGAGCTCACCAAATGCCTACAATGCCTCAAGACATCTGACAATCCACACCCCATCCTCTCAGTGCAGCCTCCCTCCCTATCCACCTGAAGCACAGTATCTTTACATTTCAACTTTAAACTTCAGAAGTTTCCATTCAGAGACTCATGTTTTAAAAAAAGAGAGAGGAAGTACTTCCAACTAGGTCAAAGTTATTATCAGGAATGCAATCTCAAAGCAAAACTCAGAAGGAAAACAGTGAGAACTGGGCCCAGGGCAACCTTACAGCTGTAGGGTGACAGCCAAGGTTCCCTTGATTTCAGTTCCAGGAGACCACAAAAAAAAGTGCTGATTCCTAGAACAGTAATGTCATGTATTAATTCATTTAATAATATTAGTAAGCACCTATGTGCCAGGCCCCCTTATAGATGCTGTGGTTCACTGGTGAATAAAACAAACAGAAAACCCTAACCACATGTAACTTACATTATGGAGAGGGGAGAGGAACAGACAATAAGAAAGAAAAATGGATAAAATACACACTATGGCACATTATAATAATAAGGTAGGAAGGGGAACATAGGATGTTCAGGGAAGGGTTGAAAGTTTAAACATAATTAGGGAAGGTTCCACGGAGATGACATTTAAGTACAAACTCCTAGCTGCCCGATTTAAAGTGCCTCTTTTGTACTTCAACCCCACCATCACCAGACCTCAGGCCCTTGAAGGCATGGTATCCCCAATTCCTAGCACAAATATTTGTTAATTTCTTGTGCCTAAAACAGAGGGAGTTCTACGATCCAGACCTTGCCCTTAAAGAGGTTACAACGTTCCAGGTGGAAAAAAAAATTAAGACAGAGGTTAAAGGACTTTCCTGAGGTGTAAACAAAGTGAGTGACTTTAGAGCTAAATTTTGAAAGATGAATAGGATTTAATGGCAGGGGAGTGGTATGGGCAGCAAGTTAGTTTTTCATGGGAAAAAAAAAGAGAGAAGTTTGAGCAAAGGCCCAGAAATGAGATCAGAGAGTACATTTTCTACTGGACTGTCCCTGCCTAAGGTACCCCATCCATCCCACCATAAAACAAGCAAACACTCCCCCTCAGGCTCTCTGGGCTGGCTGTCAGGGAATCCTTTTCACATACCACATCCTCATTTCTCCCCTAGCCAGCAAAAAAGGAAGAAGTTGAGTCAAGAACACACATCCCTAGAATCCAGAGTTACCCATTCCCAGCTTCAGGACAATTACTATTGAGCTAAGAGCCTCGGATGTTTCGTTCAGCTGGGTACATTCAGGGCTGTGTGCCTATGCTGGCAATGTGGTGATTGGACCCCTATTGGAAGTGAGATGGTGAAATGGGTAAGACACCAGTGAGGTAAGTGGTCCCAAGTCTCCACAGTGTATCCAGAGCAGAAATCAAGGACCAAAACTGATGTATGCTTCAGTTTGGGAACTTTTTAATCACTAGTCCTCACTTGTGAGCTATTTAGTGTTTCTAATGTCTAATACAGCAGAGGTAGTGTGACAGGGGATAGGAACACAGCAGTTCAGTCAGATAACCAGCTCTGCCCCCCATCTGGGTGACTTGGGGCAAGGCACTTAACCTTTGAGTCTCCTTTCCATTGCAACACAGTTATAATTGTAGTGCCTACTGCATAGAGTTATGAGAAATATATGAGATAATTATGTCAAGAACTTATCAAAGTGTCTAGCTCAGTGGATTCTAAGAATCATTATTAGTAGCAGCCTTTAAGGGGAAAAGCTCAGAGAGTATCATCCAGAATGCTACATATGCTCATAGACCAATTATCCCTCAACATACTGTGACCCAGAGCTATTATCTAGAAGCTATTACCAGAAACGTTCATGCCCTGCCAGGGGAAGTCTCAAACACCAAGTTGGTGGCCTTTTCCTACTAGGATTTCCAGCAGACGCTAAAAAATAAGTCAACTGCTACTACAACAAAATATGTCCTCAAAGCCTCAATTCTTTGCATCAGACATTGTTCTGTCCACAACCCAGCGGGTAAACACATTAGGTCATTAATACCGCGATATTAATGGATTTATTGAAGGGCGGAGGTGGAAACCTGAAAAAGCAGAAAAGAAGCCAGTTAAAAATAGGAGGTCTAGGATGTACTGAAGACTAATTTCTGCCACAAATGTTCAAAATCTAGGGCCAACCCTGGTAAAGGCTGTATTCTGGAATGCCAGGTCCTCTGGTTCTGAAGAAGCAGGGTGTTGGGGGAAGAAGAGGTTAGTTAATGAGAAATAGATCACTTGTTCAAGCCTATCACTGGTTCAAGAATTCTAACCAAATGGTTTTCCCCACCAAAAATCAACCATTTCATTCTACATTTAGGGCTGAAGGCATTTATCTACTCCTTTACAAACCATCACAGAAGACAGAAGTGTTCTGTGCCTTTTCTGGGGGTTCTGGGGACCCTCCTCCAGGAGCAAATCCTTGAAGCCTGCTTGAAGGGTGGCAAGAAAAAGCAGTTCAGCTCCAGAGCACACAGCTGCGTCCGTGGCCCCAAGTACTGAGGAAGCCCACTAAGGCAGGAATGGGGCCAGGAGCCTTTACCTGCGGCGGGCCGGCCGGCCAGGGAAGCAGACGCTACCAGAGGTCCGGCAGGCGGGTCCGGAAGAAGCGCGGGCCTGAGACCACGCAGAAAGGCTGGGCGCTGCCAGAGGAACCAGGGAAAAGTGACTCGACGCCTCTGAGGGCGCAGCTCCCGCTAGGAACTCGGCCCCACCCCCGCCCCAGGGACGTGCCCCAGCTCCCGCACGCGGGAAAAGCCAGCCACCCCGAGACACGGTACACAGAGGGACGCAGCCCGCCTTAGCGGCGGCCGGGAAAAGGAAGGGGCCCGGGAGAAAGCCAACTGGCGGGGAGGGATCACCCCGAGTAGACTGGAGTGAAGGCTTGGGGCTTGCAGTCCAGAGAGGCAGGCAGGGGAAGGGACAGGAAAGACTGGGAAGGGCGCAGGTCCCTGAGATGGGGGTGGGGGCGCAGCGAAAAGGAGTTGGGGGCCCGGGAAGAGTGGGGACCCGGCGAAGTGGCGGCCTCTGTCCGCGGACCTATCTGTCACCTGCAACAGGTGCCACGAGAAGGCGAGACGTCCCAGTGTCCGACTCAGGACAGGGTCTACAGCTCCGGGAAGACTGCAATCTTGCTCAGGCGGCCGGCCCTTCTCACCCTCCTGGGAGGCGGAAAAAGCTGCAACTTTCCCTGGAGCGGGGAGGAGCTGGACTCTTAAAGGGGCCGCACAGGGCTCCGGGCTCCTTAGCTGGTGGTGGGAGGGTATCGCGCCACTCCAAGGGAGGCTCTTGCAGCCAAAGCCTTACAGCACTGGACGGATGTCCTGATGTCCTCCCGGGTTAGGAAAGGGCGCTTGAGGACTAAGGCTAGGGGGTCTAAGACTAGACCTGACCATACTCTCTCTCACTTCCATCTGTGGTCACTCTCTCAGATGACAAATTACCTGACTCTGCCACTCAACTGAGCCAAAAGTTATCAAACTTTTGTCGTGTTCTTTTAGGAAGACGAAGAATCTAGACCATATAATGTGGGCAAATAAAACATGATATCATTCTGATCATTTGACTTTCCGTCTTTTATGGCAAAAAATGTCCGTCTAAAACAGAAACATTTTGAGCAAAGGACATAATACTAAAGTTACACACGCACACAACTGGTACATTCAACTCAGAATAATAAAAGAAGAGCGAATTAGAATAATAATATTCTTTGGCAAAGGTTTTTTGCTTGTTTTCATAACAATGATGACAAAGTTATAATTGCTGGTGGGAGTGTATGTTGGTTAAAAACTCTTTTAGAAAGCATGTGAGCAATATATCAAGAGACAGTAAAATGTTCATATCTAACCAGTAATTGTAGACTCCTCTTCCCTTCTTTTCCTCACTTCCTCTTTCCCTCCCTTCTTCTCATCACCCATTAACCAAACTTAAGTTCCTCTCAAATGTTATTAGCAATTAAATACACTCAAGTCTCTACCATGTTTTTAAAAAAAAGGCCCCCTTCCACACTAGGTACCTCCCCAGCTCCTCTTAATGGGCAAATTTATTGAAAATGTGCACTTTCAATCTCTCTTCCCTTTCTTCTTGGCTTCCTTCTCTAACACTCCACTGAAACTGTGCTCAACAAGAGATTCAACCATGCCAATAAGTAAGTAAATAAATATATAAGGCATTTTCAGTCCTTACCTTGCTTGACCTCTCTCCTACATTTAATGCTGTGAATAATTGCCTTCACCTTGAAAGTCTTTCTGTGGCATCTATGACACCATGCTCTTCTGCCGTTCCTCATACACCTTTGCCCACTCCTCAGTTTCTTTTGTAGATTCCACTCTGCTATCTAACCTCTGAAAGTCAGACATTCCCAGGGTGGGGCTACATATACTGTGTCTTCTTAATGATCTCTTACTCATTTGACTTTATTTTTTTTCATTTGACTTTAATTACCACAACTATATGACCGAAACAGTATTTTATGTATCTATCTAGACCTGCCCATTGAGTGCTGCTTTCTTGATGTCTCCACTTGAATGTCTTGCAGACAAACTCAACACATCCAAATAAGCCTACCATCTTTTCTCTTAAATGTGCTCCTCCTCCAGTGTTTCCTATCCTATCTAATAAAGAGGGAATATGCAAACTGACCTTCACTCTGCCACAAAGATGCCTGCGCCCACAGCAGAGGCTGAGTTCACATAATGAACCTTAACAAGTAATCAGCAGGGACCTGAGGCTGTGCCCTCTGCCATGGGGCTTGACAGGGGATCTCAGGCTCCACCCCCCACCCTGAAACCAGGCTGGGGGACTTCAGGCTGTGCCCCCTGACCAGCATGGATTGACAGAGGACCTTAAGGTGCCCCCCCCCCGCCCCAGTGCTGGGCCTGGGGACTCAGGCTGCTCCCGGCCGGAAGACATCAGGCTGCACCCCACAGCCAGCAGGGCTTGATGGGAGACCTGAGGCTGTGCCCCCCTGCCCAGTGTAGCTTGACAGGGGACCTCAAGGTGTGCTCCCCGCTCAGCAGGGCTTGATGGGGGACCTCAGGCCATGCCACCCCCCCGGCGAGGCTTGACAGGGGATCTCAGGCTGTATCCCCCACCCGATAGTGCTTGATGGGGGACCTCAAGGCACATCCCCCACCCTGGCCTAGACTGGGGGACCTCAGGCCACATCCCCCACCTGGCAAGGCTTGACAAGGGTGGGACTGGCCAGGTCTGGGTCTCACATGATTTTGAGGTGCATGTGAGTGGGTGGGGACTTGACTCTGGGTCCTGCAGTGCGCCGCAGACTCTGACAGGAGGAAGACTTTCATATGCATTTTACTAATTT
The DNA here is from genome assembly GCA_004026665.1 of Murina feae. Lineage (NCBI taxonomy): Eukaryota > Metazoa > Chordata > Mammalia > Chiroptera > Vespertilionidae > Murina > Murina feae. The sequence goes on from PVJC01004847.1 coordinate 54,778, forward strand.
TCTTTCATCTGACACTTCTATTATAGAGAAAGGGAAAATAGCAATATTAAAATATTTCCTCTAATTAATCTCCTTTTAATAAATTTTGTGCACTGGGGCATTAGTTTCAATATGAAAAACCAAGGCAGAAATGTGGCACCTAACATAATCCCTGACACATAGGAGGCCCTCAATGTTAATTGAAATATTACTTAGAATAATCAAATTATTAGGGGATAAACTTAATAGTTCAATAGTTAAGTAAATTAATGTAATCATACAATGGAATATTATATAGCCAGTAAAACTGGCACAGTAGTCTCTCTTTATCCATGAGAGATACACTCAGTGGTCAGATTATTATGACCACCTGACCTTTGTAGGCAAATTAGCTATTATTTCACGCTGAAGTTGCTAGAGGGCCAGACCATTATAAATGTCTGAATAGCACAACATATCTAAGTATCATTGCTGATCAAGTTCATCCTATCATGTTGATGGCATATCCCAATGGAGATGGCTTCTTCCAACAAGACAATGTGCCATGGCATGATGCTTGTATTATGCAGGAGTGGTTTCAGGAGCATGAGGGAGACTTTACCTTGCTTAGGTGGCCCCCACAATCACAAGATTTCAATCCAATTGAGCATTTGTGGGACAAAGTTAAAAGAGCCATCAGGCAGCCGGTTCCACAACCATCAAATCTCACAGAACTGGACAGTGCTGCTCATTAGGCAGGTGTAAGATTCCTCGCATCACCTTTCAACATCTCATGGAGTCAATGCCAAGAAGAATCGCCGCAGTATTGAAGGCAAAAGGTGACCCGACGAAGTACTGATGGGGTGATCATAATAATCTGGCCACTCAGTGTATATTCCAATGCACCCAGAGGATGCCTGGAACCACAAATAGTACTGAACCCTATATATACTATGATTTTTTTCCCTGTGCATACATACCTTTTCATTTAAAGGAAGCACTTTATGGCTTCTCTTTGCTATATTTAAATTGCCAGCATCATTACTCTTGCATTTGTGGCCATTATTAAGTACAATAAGGGTTACTTGAACACAAGCACTGCAATACTATGACAGTTGATCTGATAATCTAGACAGCCATTAATAATAGCCAGATAGTATTTACAGTACGGATACACTAAACAAAGGGATGATTCACATCCTGGATGGGATGGAGCATGAGATTTCATCACACTACTCAGAATGGCACACAATTTAAAACTTATGAATTTAATGAATTGTTTATTATTGGAATGTTCCATTTAACACTTTGTAAACGGGCATTTTCCCGCCACTGTGTGGTAGCGTTCGAAACACTTTCCTTTGTGCAGGGGTACATTACAAAATTTGTACATGTACCGCGTTTCACTGCGTAGTTTATGAGCGGCACACACACGACAACAACACGACAACGATGTAAAACATTTTTATTTTTGCCGGTTCCAACTAGAGGTTCCAATGTATGCCATTGACAGTCTCCCTGGTGGATCCGATTTCACTCGTTTCCCGCAAAAATTAATATTTTCCAACTGCAGTTGACCTCGGGTAACTGAAACCATAGAATGCAAATTGGCAGATAATGGGGACTACTGTGTTTACACATAGTTCATAATGACAAGAAAATGCTTATGTCTAATATTAATTGAAAGTAAGATACATTTAATAAAAATATAATCACAAATAATGGAAATAGAGAGATATTCATGAAAAAAGGCTAGAAAAAATTATGCAAAATATTAATAGCAGCCATCTCTAGGTACTGGAACTAAATGAATTTTTCCTTTTCCTCCTACTTTTCTGTATTTGTCAACTTTCTTATAATGAGCATGTATACCTTTGATAATATAAAACATGTTTTTTGAAACTCTTTAATAGAGAAAAAATCATTTTATTTCTAGAAGACAAAACAGTAAAATTCAGCTCCCAGAGTCTACCAAGTGTTTTCTTCTATACTTGAATTCTTCAATACCCTGCTACAGCCTGAAGTGCAAAGAAGCCATTTCAAAAAGAAAATTTTCTTTTTGAAATGGCTTCTTTGCACCTTTTATTTTGTCTAGCTTCCCCAACTCCATCCTCAGGGCTTCTCTGCTCAGCCCTAGGCATTGCATGTTTTCACCTTTTTTTTTTCCAAAAAAAATTTTTTTTATTCTTTATTGTTGAAAGTATTACCAATGTTTCCTTTTTCCACCATTGACCTCTCCCTGGCCACTCCCACCCACCAGCATATGCCCTCACCCCCCTACTATCTCTGTCCATGGATTATGCTTATATTCATGCATACAAGTCCTTTGGTTGGTCTCTTATCCCCTCCTTCTCCCTTCCCTGTCTTTCTTCTGTTCAATGCTTCCATGTCTCTGTATCTATTTTTGTTCATCAGTTTATGTTGCTCATTATATTCCACAAATGAGTGAGATTATGCAATATTTATCTTTCTTCAAGTGGCTTATTTCAGTTAGCATAATGCTCTCCAGGTCCATCCATGCTGTTGCAAATGGTAAGAGTTCTTTCTTTTTTACAGCAGCATAGTATTCTATTGTGTAGATGTACCACAGTTTTCTAATCCACTTATCTGTTGATGGGCACTTAGACTGTTTCCAGATCTTAGCTATTGTTAATTGTGCTGTTATGAACATAGGGGTGAATATAATCTTTCTGATTGGTGTTTCTGATTTCTTGAGATATATTCCTAGAAGTGGGATCACTGGGTCAAATACGAGTTCCATTTTTAATTTTTTGAGGAAACTCTATACTGTTTTCCATAGTGGCTGCACCAGTCTGCATTCACACCAGCAGTGCAGGAGGGTTCCTATCTCTCCACATCCTCTCCAGCACTTGGCGTTTGTTGATTTGTTGATGATAACAATTCTGAGAGGTGTGAGATGGTACCTCATTGTTGTTTTTATTTGCATCTCTCAGATGATTTGTGACTTTGAGCATTTTTTCAAATGTCTCTTGGCCTCGGTATGTCCACTTTTAAAAAGTGTCTAGGTTATTTGCCAATTTTTTTATCGGGTTGTTTATCTTCCTTTTGTTAAGTTGTATGAATTCCCTACAAATTTTGGAGATTAAACACTTAGCAGATGTAACATTGACAAATATGTTCTCCCATGGAGTAGATTCTCTATTGTTTTGTTGATAGTTTCTTTTGCTGTACAGAAGCTTTTTATATTGATATAGTCCCATTTGCTTCTTTTCTCCTTAGTTTCCATTGCCCTAGGGGCTGTATCGGTAAAGCTATTACTATTATATATGTCTAATATTTTGCTGCCTATTGATTCTTCTAAGATTTTTATGGTTTCCCATCTTACGTTTAAGTCCTTTATCCATTTTTAGTTTATTTGTGTGTATGGTGTAAGTTGGTGGTCTAGTTCATTTTTTTGCGTGTATCTGACCAATTTTCTCATCACCATTTGTTGACAAGACTGTCTTGACTCTATTGTATGCTTTTGCTTCCTTTGTCAAATATTAATTGAGCATACTGGTTTAGATTGATTTCTGGGTTCTCTATTCTGTGCCATTGGTCTATATGTCTGTTCTTGTGCCAGGAAGTTTTGAGAACCATGGCTTTGTTATATAGTTTGATATCTGGTATTGTGGTCCCTCCAACTTTGTTCTTTTTCCTCAGGACTGCTGCAGCAATTTGGCTTGCTTTTTTATTATTTCATTAGAGGCCTGGTGCACAAATTTGTGCAGGGGTGGAGTCTGGCTGGCCTGCCCTGATTGGAACCGATTGGGCTGGGCTAGCCTGGAAGAGGGGCCACAGATGGTTGGCTGGCCAGCCCTGCCCCTGATCAGGGTGGGGGAGCCAACAGGGGCAGGGTCAATGGGGGAGGGGCCGAGATTCATTGGCCGCCAGCTCTGCCCCCTGGTTGAACTCCTGGTCGAATTCCTGGTTGAGGGGGCATATTAACTCATATATGCAAATAAGAATTTTCATATTAGCCTTTTATTATATAGGATGTAAATTTTGGGGGAGTTTGTTCTAAGTTTGTGAAACATGCTGTTGGTATTTTAATAGGGATTGCGTTGAATGTATAGATTGCTTTGGGTAGAATGGATATTTTAATGATGTTGATTCTACCAATCCATAATCATGGGATATTCTTCCACTTGTTTATATCTTCTTATATCTCTTTTTTTAATGTCCTGTAGTTTTCTGAGTACAGATCTTTAACCTCCTTTAATTAAGTTTATTCCTAAGTATCTTAATTTTTTTGTTCCAATAGTAAATGAATTTTTGTTTTAGTTTCTCTTTCTGTGAGTTCATTATTGGTGTATAAAAACGCTATAGATTTCCGGGTGTTAATTTTGTATCCTGCTACATTGCCGAATTCATTTATTAAATCTAGTAGTTTTTTATGGAGTCTTTAGGGTTTTCTATGTATAATATCATGTCATCTGTGAATAATGACAGTTTTACTTATTTTCCAATTTGGATGCCTTTTATTTCTTCTTCTTGTCTGATCACTATGGCTAGCACTTACAATACTATGTCGAACAGTAATGGTGAAAGTGGGCATCCTGTCTTGTTCTTGTTCTTAGGAGGAATGGATTTAGTATTTGCTCATTGAGGATGATGTTGGCTATAGGATTGTCATATAGGGATTTTATTATGTTGAGACATGATCCCTTTATTCCATCTTTGCTGAAAGTTTTTATCAAAAAAAGGGTATTGGAATTTGTCAAATGCTTTTCTGCAGTGATTGATATGATCATGTGGTGGTTGTCTTTCAATTTTTATGTGATTTATTATGTTTATTGATTTGTGGATATTGCACCAGATCCCCAGAATAAATCCCACTTGGTCATGGTGTATGATCTTTCTAATGTAATGCTGGATGCAATTTGCTAATTTTTTTAAGGATTTTAGCATCTATGTTCATCAAGAATACTGGCCTATAATTCTCTTTCTTTGTAGTGTATTTATCTGATTTTGGGATTAGGGTAATGCTGGCTTCATAGAAAGAGCTTGGACGTGTTCCTTCCTTTTGAATTTTTTGGAATAGTCTGAGGAGGACCAATGTTAGTTCTTCTTTGAATGTTTGGTAAAACTCCCCTGTGGAGGAACCAAGATGCCAGCATAAGGTATACACTTGAATGTGCTACCCTCCACAAGCACATTAAAACTACAACTAAAAAGCTAAATAGCCATCTCCCAGAACCAGGAGAGTGGAAGTTCTACAACTAGAAGGAAAGAGAAAAAGTGCATTGAGACTGGGTGGAAGGTGCGGAGGCACCAAGAACAGAGAGGTAAGCAGGCATGTGAAATGGTGGTGGCAGCAGCGGCACCTGGGTTTGCAATTTGTTTCAATCTGAAGGGGAATATAATCTCCAGGGCTGCACTGAACTCGTTTTGGGCTGTCTGGCATCGGGTCAGAAAGCGAGAGTAGCTTTCTCACAGAGCTGCTCACAGCGATCGATCGGCGCCGAAAAGGGAAGATGGCTGAGGGACAGCCAGCGCTGTTTGCTCTGCACTGGTGATTCTGTGGGACCCCACCCCACCCAATTTACAACCCCACCCAAGCTATGCACAGCGGTGCAAATGAATCACCTGTCTGCCTGCAGCCTAACCTAACAAACTGCAGCTGGGACAGAGCTCTAAAAGTTCCTAACCCCAAAAAATGAGGAGAAATCTGTAGATCTTGCTATAGCCCCTGCTGGACTCACACAGTGGCTGACTTTGCACCTCCTTGGAGATCCAGGAGCCAGTGTACCCAGTGGCCAGATACCAGATTTCAATTACTCACATCCATAAGGGACACACTCAAGAGGCAGACTCAGTGAGCATCAAAGCCCCGCAGAAGCAAGTCCTACTCCATAAGAGTGTCTCCTGCACAGCAGTTCTTCCACTATAGACGCAGCAGGTCCTCACAACCAATTGGCCTGAAGGTCATTTCCTCCCAATGATACCAACAGCAATCAAGGCTTAACTACAACAAGACTGTGCACCCAGCCCACAAAGGCATACACCAAGAGTGTCCACCCTAGGTGATTGGGGAGGCTGAGCCACTGGGCCCAAGGGGACATCTACCACACAAAGCCACTCTATAAACACAGGAAAGCAGCCAAAATGTGGACACGAAGAAACAGGCCACAAATGAAAGAAAAGGAGGAAAGCAAACTACTGGATATAGAGTTCAAAACCACAGTTATAAGGCTCCTCAAGAATCTTCTATGAACCTCCAAGGAACTTAGTGAGACCTTCAAGGATCTTAATGAGAATACCAAAAAAAATGGAAAAGGACCAGTCAGAAATAAGCATAAACTGACTGAAATAAAGAATAACATACAGTGATCCAACATCAGCTAGAGGATCCCAAGAATCACTTCAAAGATTTGAAATATGAGGAAGCAAAAAACACCCATCTTGAAAATAAAAAGAAAAAAGAATCCAATAATATGAAGAAGTGTAAAGAGCCTCTGGGACAACTTCAAACGTACCAACTTCCGAATTATAGGGGTGCCAGAAGAAAAGAGAGAGCAAGATATTGAAAACCTATTTGAAGAAATAATGATAGAAAACTTCCCCTACCTGGTGAAAGAAATGGACTTACAAGTCCAGGAAGCACAGAGGAACCCTAAACACAAGGAATCCAAAGACGATGTGGAGAAAAAGGAACACTCGTGCACTGCTGGTGGGAATGCAGACTGGTGCAGCCACTGTGGAGAACAGTATGGAGTTTCCTCAAAAAATTAAACATGGATCTCCCTTTTGACCCTGTGACCCCACTTCTGGGAATATATCCTAAGAAACCAGAAACACCAATCAGAAAGGGCATATGCATCCCTATGTTCATAACAGCACAATTTACCATAGCTAAAATTTGGAAATAGCCTAAGTGCCCATCTGCAGATGAATGGATTAGAAAACTGTGGTACATCTACACAATGGAATACTATGCTGCTGTAAAAAGTAAGGAGTTCTTAGCATTTGCAGCAGCATGGATGGAACTGGAGAACATAATGCTAAGTGAAATAAGCCAGTCAATGAAAGAAAAATACCACATGTCCTCACTCATCTATGGATAATAATAACCATTATAAACTGGTGAACAAAAATAGATACAGAGGCAGAGCAGCATCAAACAGACTGTCAAATTACAGCAACAAGGAC
>PVJC01004848.1:0-41419 GCA_004026665.1 Murina feae
TAAAAACAAAGACCATCAAACCTTAAAAATATCAAAACACTCCATCAGGGCAGGAGCCTGGGGTGTAGAGTGTGTGCAGGGCGCTCTATACCTCGACTCATTTAAACATCTCGACCACCCTATGAGATGGGCACTCTGGTTCTCCCTATTTTACAGATGGAAAAACCAAGGCTGGGAAAGGCTAACCGGCCCCCAGTGCAGAACGCCCAGCTGTGAGGCAAGAACTCAAGTGTGTGACTCTGGGCCCAGCAAGGCTTCAGGGCTGGCCTCGAGCCAGAGCATAGGCTGGAGGAAAACGGGACTGCAAGGTCACAGTGGGCGATGCTAGGAAAGGGCCCCGTGTCCCGAGGAGCAGAGGGGACCGCAGCTGCGCTGCTCCTCCTTCGGGGAATGTCCTGAGGAGGCCCTCAATGCACCCCACGACCCAGGCAGGGCACAGAGCGTCTTCGTGAAGAGGGACTGAGTGGGCCTTCCTGTCTCAGCTGTGGCCTCACCACTTTGCTCTCACTTCCAAGGAGCAGGCAGATGCTAACCTGCTGCTCCTGGTGCCATGGCAAAAGGCTCGGTGTCACTGAGCACGCTGATGCCACATCTACTATGAACTGATGTGACAACATGACGATGATAAGAACCACAGCAATAATAACCAAATGCCCTTCGGTGGTTGTGCTGGGTTTGGGGCCATTTCTTAGTCCCCCTCCAGCATCCTCATGAGAAGAAACCACTGTCATCTTTACTTCGAAGAAACTGTGGGCTAGAAGGGCCAGCAGTGCCCAGTCACACCGCTGGGAAGGGACCAGGAGTGATCTGAGGCCACGCTCCGAACCTCTCTGCCCCATGGCCCCTCAAACAGCTCCCACGGGGCCCAGCGCGTCCCGCAGAGCTCTCCGGGGCCACCAGGAAAGTTGTGGGGACACTAAAAACCCTAACTAGAACCTGTAACCACTCCAGAAGAGCAGAGGCATGTCAAGGCCAGGCGTGCCCTTGGTCACTGGTCAACAGCCTCGACAGCACACTCTAAAGAAGGCTGGTCCCAAGTCCACGGTGGCTGGGAGGTTTTCCACGAAACACAGCCTGAAACATCTTGTTGATCAGCTGAGTCTTTAATCACTTTTCTTACTCCCAGGGAGCTTTGTGCTATATCATTTATTGACCAATTTTCACTTCTATGAGAATGGTTACCGTGATCTATATAAAAAGGAATGTAGTTCCATTTTCCTGGTTTGGTTACTAAAAGAGAGGATATTGGTATATAAGGATGTGTACTTTGAAATCAGACTGCTTGCTCTCACATCCTAGGAGGACGAACGACTAGTGTGTTCTTCCCAATGTCCCTTCACCTCTGCAGCCTCGGCCTCCTCATCTACAGAGTGGGAGGTTCAATGGGACCGAACCTGTGAACAGCCTTGTGTAGTCCCGAGTCCAGAACTCACAGGGGTGACAGACGCTGGGATACCTCTCTTCTCCCTGTGTATTCTCTGACCAACAGAACTTAAGTCAGGGCCAGTCAAATCCAGTCCCCGATTCGAGGAGAATATCGATCCAAATTAATACACACACCAGCAGATAAAAAACCTCTCAAGCTTGCTCTATTTGGCTCTGATTTTCCAGTCTATCCTCCAGCATCAGAAAACAAATGTGAAATATCCAAATAATTAGTGTATCACAGACAAAGTTACTGACACAACACCACACACACACTCTCACACTCACACCACGTGATGCTCTGAGTGAGTGCAGGACCGCTGGGGAATGCCTGTCTGGCAGGTAGACAGCCTCAGGAAAGAAGTGGTCGCTGCTCAGGATCCCCATATGGAAATGCATGGGCAAGAAACATTTTTCTTCTTAATGATCTCAACTTTACTCTTCCTCTGCGTACTGCACTCATTAAGCAAATGGATGAATGAAGTGTGTCTGAAAAGGGGCGTGCTGTCTTGGGTGGACGGCCTAGTCAGTTGTCCTTGGTGACTGCTGGAGAGGGCCCGCTGGGCAGGAAATGCCTGTGGACGTGGTAAGGCCGAGGAGTGGCCTGGGCCAGGATGTCTGCCTGCTGGGCGGACTTCCAGGACGGACACTGGCCCATTCACTGGATGAGACCAGCAACCCCCCAGAAGCAACGGAGAGAAAAGACACAATCTGATTTGGCTTCATCTGATGTTGCTGGTCCTCAAATAAGCACTTTACTTGATAGGAAACCACCATCCGTAGTAAAATTTCCACTACCCCAAGTGGAAAAGTGAGTCACATCTGTTAGCAGCAAACAATAAATAAAACTCACCTGGCCACCACCTCGTCTAGCTTGGAAAGAATCATCCCTTGTCAGAACAGACAGAATATCATCCATCTTCATCTCAGAGGTGCTGTGAGAGAAAGCAGAGCACAATAAACACTCCTCTCCCAACTACCCAGACCCGATGCCCAGGACCGGCTTTCTCATGGCAGATGTAACACAGAAGGAGCACAGCACAGGGAGGGCCTGGCCTCACCACCAGGAACCTGGAAGGAAGGGACGTGGGGACTAGTCCCAGTATGTCTTCCTCCTGGGTGAGTTTTCAGTGGGTTGCATTTAGAATTTCCTTTATAGGGATTACCTCTTTCTTTCTTCCTTTCTTAATACTGATTTTAGAGAGGGAAATAGAGAGATACATCGATTTGTTGTCCCACTTATTTACGCATTTATCGGTTGATTCTTGTATGTACCCTGACCAGGACCCAACCCACAACAACCTTGGCGTATCAGGACGACGCTCTTACCGATGAGCTACCTGGTCAGGGCAAATGCCGTTACGTCTTAATAAACCTCAAATACTAAACAAGTAGGCCTGGTTATTGATACATTATGTCGACTTGAGCAAGAGATGATGAAATAAAAACATTTCAGATAGTCACTTTTGTTTTAGAATTTAATAAAAAGGTGGGGGTGAGCTAAAGATCCTTAACTGTTGGGGTGAACACCCAGTGAAGGTTAATAGGAGCCCAGCACCTGCTGTCTACGCTCCTCCAATCCGCCCGAAGGATCTTCATGACTGTCCCTTAGACACTAAGGGTGAGGGGCATGCTCTCTGGTGAATGCAGAGCTATGTGCAAACGGCTGCGAGCAGAATTTGGGCCCAGTCATGACCAGAGCCATGAGGGCCCAGACAGCCGTCCAACCTGCCTGTAGTGGAGCCCACCGCACAGCCGTGGGAAGTGCGTGTCATCACATATCAGAGACCAAGGAACCGGGAGCGGCTGACGCTTCCCAGGGAGAAGGGAAAAGGAAGGGGGAGTTCTGGGGCAGAAAAACAGATCATAAAAAAATAAGTGATTTTCTCATACGCCGTTGTTTGTTAAAAAATGTAACGGCAGATTAAAACACGAACAGCAAGCTCTTATGTGGGACCAGGCACCGCTCCCCCTTTCCCCTAAAGGTTACTCTGCTGAAGCTATGAATGAAAATGTCACATCTCCGACAGCTATTTACCTGAAATGTGTCACCACATCCCTGCACGCCCCAGCCCGCAGCCCCCTCTGCTGCAGCTCCGGGCCCCGTGGATACGGGAACTCTTTGTACAGCAGCAAGTCAGGGGGAAGGCAGAGTGCTCACTGGAGGGAAGGAGTGGGGGAATGCCCATGATTTCTTGGAAAATCTATTCTTCATATACAAGAGGACTATTACGGTTCTGACCTCGCCTCTTACTTATGCCTGGATGTCTGAAGGGGGGGGGAGGGTGAAAACACAGCCCAATCCTATCTTCTCCTTTGACTGTCTGACATGGCTCTATTCATCCCTTCCTTTCGTGAGGACAAATGAAGGAGGAATACAAAAGTAAAAGAAGCATTAAGGACTTGGGGTCAAATCTTGAACAGGCAGAAAAAAAGAATAAGGCCATTCACAGTCAGGGAGACAAAGAACTAAACGTGCCACAGAAGGCCAGCTTTCCCCAGGGCACAGCAGCGTTGGCATGCCCGCCAGGGCCCGCTGCTACGTGGTGTGCAGGTCCTCACAACAAGCTGGACCACTGACCCTCTGGGAACAGGAGCTGAGTGTGCACTGGGGTGACTTACAGTGTCAGGGTCCTCCTATCCTCGGAAACCTTTGCTTCTGAGGAACAAAGCACATCTGCTCTGCTTCCTGATGGTTCTGTCAACAGATCTGAACCACCCACCTCACTGAAGAAGAGGGAGGTAAACAGATAAAATTCAGGGAACTGTCTTATGCCTGATCTAAGAAACACACGTTTTGATGAAGCACTTACATTTTAATAAACCAACGATAACTTTCATTAGAGACTTCTCCTTTCATTAAAGTGGGGAAGTGAAGGAGCTGGCAAGAACAAAGAAGCCGAAGGACTGGAAACCAAGTCCTCGGCACTTCGCACCAGGCAGCATGGGCAGGGCCCCGTCTCTCGCCCCGTCTGCTAACGTGAACTGTGCGTGTGTGAGTGTGGAGCAGGCAGCAAGTGTGTGAGGGCCTTGCGGCCGCCCCGAATCTTCCCTGCAATTCATCAGCCATCCCAGCATCCCGCTGCCTGCCTCTCGGGTTCTTGAGCATTAAACATACGCACATTCTCCTCCTTTAAATTTTTAAAAAATACTTAGGAGTTCCACCCTGGCTACGTAGCTCAGCTGGTTAAAGTGTCATCCTGATACGCCAAGGTTTCAGGTTTAACCCCTGGTCAGGGCACATACAAGAAGCAACCAACGAATGCCTAAGTAAGAATAACAAAAAATCGATGTTTCTCTCTCTCTTCCTCTAAAAATCAATTCATAAAAATTCTAAAAATAAATAGTAAGTATTTAGGAGTACCTTTTGGATTCGAAAAATGTTCACATCTGCTTCTTTCCACAGTGCACTCTGCCATTAGTTCTTAGGAGATTTCGTTTTTTTGTATTAAGTCCAAGAACAGTCTACCTTACATGCCCACACACACTCCCCGCTTCCTCACGTGGACACAGGGCGCTGGCGCCTGGCTGTGCATCGCAACTCGGGTCTGAGCGCCACTGAGCGGCTCACACCAGCCCGAGACAACGAATCGGGTTCGGGCACAGGCACTTCCAAGGGTGACTTTTCAGGGCAGAAGCCAGTGAGGTTAGACCCCCAGGCCTCTCCCCTAAATGAATGTTCTTACACCAGCTGGTATCCTCTCTCCACAAAGCGACACTCCCTCCTTCCCTCCCTCCCTCGGTATTCCGTCCTCATCCTTCTGAACGTCCTCTCCAAGTCCAAGATGAAGCTCTCGGTGCCGAGTGAGTGGCAAGTCTTCCGGCACAAATGAAACCACCACCAACTGGAAAACTGTATCAGGATGAGACATGAAATGAGCCCGCCTGACACTGACCACACTTACCGGGAGTGTATCCCCTGCCCCCACCCACTCAAGGTCAGACACACTTTCTGAGTAAGCTGCAGTCCAACAACACTCACACCCAAACCCCAAAAGGGTGAGAGCGGAGCCCTGCAGGTACTGAGGGGGGACGTCTTGTGCACCCACCGCTCCCAGTGGGTGGCCTGGGGTCCCCCAGAGCAGGTTCAGATGTGGGGGGCAATGACTTCCCAGGAGAGAGCCCTGCAGTGTTCCTGGATGCTTTAGAGAAAGCACAGGTCTGGGCAAAGGGAAGCGCCAGCCAGTGAGACCCCACGCTCAGCCGCGCGGGGAGCTGAGCACCGGCGTCCCCGGTGGTCCTCGGCAGACAGCTCTCCCGGTGCCTTCAGGGTCCTACATGGGATTCACCTCTGTGCTGTCTGAGCAAAAGTTCTGGAACGTGGACCCGTGTCAAAACTTTAGAAGCTTTGTTACATCAGGTGCCAGAGACTGTGTGGAAAATATGATAAAATATTAATTCCCGGGCTCCCGTGGATTCCTTCCGCCACTGTCCCTGCGACTTTCTCCACCCTTCCTCAGGGAGGTCAGGTCTGACAGAAGCCCCTGGCGCAGCTTCCATGCCACCGAGTCCTCTGCGCCGTGACCAGGGCTGGACGGAGCTGCAGGGAGGGGACAGGGAGCGCTGCCGCCTGCCCAGGCCTGACAAGATGGGGCCAGAGCTGCCTGCGCATGCGCACAGTTCACTGGCCGCCCAATCACTTCCTTCCAGGTTCGTTTTCCTGAGGGAAGGGGAATTGTGTGATGAGGAAGAAGTATTTTTTTCAAAGATAAACCACCTTCACTCTGGCTAATGTTACTAAATGGTTAGAACATCAGCCCACACATCAAAGGGTCTCGGGTTCAATTTCCAGTCAAGGGCACAAACCTGGGTTTTGGGTTTGTTCCCTGCCCCTGGTCAGGGCGAGGGCAGGAGGCAATCAATTGATGTGCCTCTCTCACATGGATGTTTCTCTCTCTCCCCACCCCTTCCACTCTCTCTGAAAAGCAATGAAAAAAATATCCTCAGGTACAGATTAAAAACAAATCAAAATAAAACGAAGATAAACCAACTTTAAAAGTACAAAACATTAATTGCAAGAAATAAAAACTGTGAACAGAATGGTCTATAACAACAGTTCTCAACCGGTGGGTCGCGACCCCTCTGGGGATCGAACGACCCTTTCACAGGGGTCATCTAAATACATCCCGAATATCAAATATTTACATTACAATTCACAACAATAGCAAAATTACAGTTATCAAGCAGCAATGAGAGTAATTTTATGGTTGGGGGTCACCACAACATGAGGGCCTGTATTAAAGGGTCGCGGCATCAGGAAGGTTGAGAACCACTGGGCTATAAGAAGCCGGCTGTCAGAGAACGAAATGCGTGCCTCCTTGTAAGAAACACGGAGGCGACAGATCATCCTATGACTTAGTCTTGCAACACAATGGAAGTTGTCATGTGCTGACGGCATGAAGGGTTTTGGCTGTTGCCACTGGCTATTCTGGGACTCATTTAGGGATCACAAGGGTTAATGGCTCTTCGTCAGCTTACAAGGCCCAGCCACTATAAGAAGCGACAGAAAGTTAATTAGATGAGATCAGCCGGAGCCACTCGGGTTTCTGACTCACTTGATTTTGTGAGAAGCCAGCGAGCTGACATATTCTGCCTCCGAAGGGGCCAAGAAGAGCAGGCTGCTCCCGCGGCAGCCGATGCGGGCGGTCCTCCCGATCCGGTGGATGTACTCCGCAGCTGAAGACGGAGCGTTGTACTAAAAAGGGCAACAGAAATGAAGGCATTCACAGATCAAGGGACTGCCATTAATTGGAAGTGCAATACCCCTCACCTGCCTCCAGGTATCCCAAGAATTAAATTCTGGTGCTATGGTTACCCTAACACAATCACAAGGAGAAGTCACTCAACCCTGAAACTCCTGCTTCATTGGAAATAACAAGGCTCTGACAGGCCGACGTGCACAGTGGCCAAGTTTCAGATAAACGAGGTGTCTCCTCGTCCCAATATCTCCTTTCTCATTTTACTTCTCCACAGGTCCCCGCAGCTTCCTGTGCATCTTCTCACTGAGGTGACTGTGCCAGGTGAAAGCGTGGGCAGGTGGGGACCTCTGCAGACGACCACATGACCTTGGCTTACTCCCTGGCAGACAAGCAGTGGAGGCGAGGCCACAGAGGAGCCGGATAGGTAAAGAGCAAGGGGCTGACGGCCTTGACCAGAGGTCAGCTCCGGGCTGGGCCCCAGGAGCTGGTCTCCGCACCTGCCTGCAGTCCTCGGTCCCAGTGGAGTGGGGCTTCCTCCTCACAGGGACTTGCTCCTGCCCTATGGACAGTGCTCCTGACTCAGGGAAACGGGTTCTAGAACTCAGCGGGATGAATTGCGCCCAGCATCCTATGTCATCCACGGCAAGAACTTCCCAACGTCAAAACTGACGCTATATTCGTTCTCCTTTCCGTCCTCTGCTGCTACATGAATCAAAGGTCAGAGGGCAGATCAGACTAGTCGATATTCACAATATAAGGCTCTACATGGCCGACGGTGTCTAGCCTACACACATCCCTCGCCTCAACTTTAACTCGCCCTGAGGCCAGTGAAGGAAGACAGCGCCTCTTGTCACAGTGATCACCTGTGGGGAGCAGAGATTCCCCAGCCAGCGGCAGACACGTGGCTGCACCAAAATGCGAATAAACCATGATTCACATAAACAGGGCACATCTCCCCTGGCCCACACTCAGAAGGGCTTGAAAATGCCATTCTGCAGACTAACAAAAAGAAAAAACAAACTAAAAACCACCAGGATCCAGCGCTAACACCCATGTCCTCTGGCAAAGTAAGGCTCGCGGTCTGTGTAAGATGCTATCAGGGACTTAACTGCCCCCAGCAAGTCAATGTACAGGACACGGCTCTCAGGATGGCTGAGCCATCTCCTCCTGGACACAATGAGGCCTCCCAGGGGCCCGGGGAATTCCTGTTATTTTCAAATTGCTGAAACTTTGCGTGTGACATGCGTTAGTCTGGAGCCGGGAGCTGGCCCTCTCCCGCGACTGCAGGCTGGCTGTTTGCGGCAGCAATCAGGTGGCTGAGCTAAGGAAAGATGTCAGGAGAATTGTGCAGATACGGCCGGTTGCTGCCTGGTTACCAGGGTAACACCCAGTAGGGTAATAATAATTATTCTACTTAAAGCCAGTGCATCTACTCATGATCACATATTTCTGCCTCGAGCTCACACCTTAACAACTGAAAAATTACCTGAACAATCCATGTGACTTGAGGGAGATCTAAGCCTCGAGCTGCAACATCCTTCAAAACAGAAAAGAAGACGGCTTAGGACTGAGTTTCTGAACCATGTGGGGGTCATAGATCTGTTGATAACCTCATGCAGAGGAAGAGGGCTCACATGCTCACACACACACACACAGTCTGCACACAGACTCAGGAAGCCACCAGTCCATTTGTGGTTCTAAGTTCTGACTCAGGGGAGAGTGCCTGGAGCCCATTGGTGAGGTGGCCACAGCCACTTCCCCACAAGACCGTCCCCCGCAGGGAGCCCAGGTCCTCACACACATCCTTCTCCGTGGTGCCTTGGAAGAACTGTGAAAACTTCCAGTGTGTCTTACAACTTTTACATTTTGTGTGGAACACTCTATGAAGAATGCATTCCTAGGTGATCAGCCCCATCCCGCGCCTACCAGCAGAGCGAACGACCTGCGCTGAGGCGGGCTTCTGGCAGTTCACCCGACACCCCTCGTGGAGTGATGCAGCGCATATCCTGCATCTCTGCCGGCAGCCTCCGAGCAGCAAGGCCCAGCAGTGTCTGCCTCTCTGTCGTCTAATCAGAACGCAGGCCAAAGTCAGGACCAGACAGGCGAACTACGACAGCAATGGAGGCTTCGTTTTCCTTTCCGGCTGGTTGCCATTTGCAAAGCGGATTCCGCTCTGTGGCCCTTCGGGCTCCTCCAGCCCTCAGCAACCAGGCTGCACTGGCATTCATTCATCTTCACGCTGCCAGGCGTAGCGAGAGCACCGGCCAACGCGTCCTGGGCACTTCCTACACACCAGCCCCCATGCGCCACTTCACCTGCATTATCGTGACAGATCTTCAAAGCACCTGTGATTCCAAGGCCATATTATATTCTCTGCTCTGACCTCAGAGAAGGCGCCACACCTTCCTGCGCTGTGGTGGGGAATTTGGAAACATCCAGCAAAATTGCTATGTACTTGCCCTTTGACCCAGAGTAATCTTACATCTCAAAATCCATCCTGAGGACACGCTGGCAAAAATACGAATAGACTCTCATGCACAAGGCTGTTTGTATCGGCAGCTTGTAGCTGCAGGCCTGGCAAAACCCCCAACGTCTAGCAAAAGACAGTGACCCCGATACAGCAAACCCGTCCCTTCCGCATGGTCCCACAGCCGTGGAGGAGGGTTCCCATGGAGACGCCTTTCTGGTGTGTATGACATACTTTTGCGTAAGAAATGAAGGAAATAAAGTATATTTGCCCCTATTTCTTAAAGAAATAATAAAGGGGCAACCCCAAAAGCTTAGAAAAAATAGTTGCGTGGAGAGGAAGGGAGAGGAGAGGAGAGGAAGGATGGAAGCTAACCTCCGTCAGGGGACCTTCAGCATGTGACACTGAGACTGAGTAAATGTCTGCAAACTAACAAGTAAGATGACCGGCTGCCGTGCCACATGAAATGCAGTGTCACCTATTCTCCAAAGCAAACCCCAGAACCTGGGCCTCATTAGGGGTCTGGACATAACTGCTAGTTTATTTTTTTATTATTTTTATATATTTTACTGATTTTTTTACAGAGAGGAAGGGAGAGGGATAGAGAGTTAGAAACATCGATGAGAGAGAAACATTGATCAGCTGCCTCCTGCACACCCCCTATTGGGGATGTGCCTGCAACCAAGGTACATGCCCTTGACTGGAATCAAACCTGGGACCCTTGAATCCACAGGCTGCTCTATCCACTGAGCCAAACCGGTCAGGGCGGTTAACTGCTAGTTTAGAGGAACTATGGGGGAGGGGCAAGGCAGCCACCATGAGGAGAGACTGGGCGAATCCAGAATGGGACAAATGGTCTGGTTTTCTCCACCAAAAATCTAAGGGAAAACAGGTCAGAGAGCCACACCCAGCCGAAGCAGCCCTGGGTGGAAGCACGGACAGATGAGATGGCTCAGCAGGTACCCGAGAACCAGCACCCGGAGGGTCCCCCAAACTGCCAAACGACTTCTCTCCAGGCAGAGGGGTTGGATGATTTTCACTTTTCTCTTTGCATTTTTGTTTTATTTTCCTCTTAACAATAGATGGATGTACCCCCCTCCACACCCCCCACTCCCTCCGATTTTCACTTAGAAAAATGTAACCTACAGGGAAGCTGCAGTAGCAGTACGAGCACCTGGACGCGCCAATGTGATGGCCAGGGCGATGCTGATGTCGGAGTGGGGGGTCTGCCTCCTCTTTCCCTCTCTACACACGCTTCTCTGAACCACTGCAAGTCCGCCGGGATGCCATGACGCTGTACCCCGGCACCTTCAGCACGCACCTCCTAAGTAAAAGCACATCCTTCTACACAGGAAACGCAGTGCAGAGTCCCAGTATCTCCTACGAGTCCTGGTTCACGGTTCTCCAGCTGCA
Organism: Murina feae; assembly: GCA_004026665.1. Classification (NCBI taxonomy): domain Eukaryota; kingdom Metazoa; phylum Chordata; class Mammalia; order Chiroptera; family Vespertilionidae; genus Murina; species Murina feae. Next base: position 11,005 of record PVJC01004848.1, read on the forward strand.
CTGCAGAGGTGGGGCGGCGCGTCCCTCCGCTGCCCGGCCTCGCGAGATGCACCAGTGCAGTCCGTCCTGTACGGTGATGACTGTCCACTCGCCTGAGGGGCGCCACCAGCTCTCTGCACCTGAATGTACCTTCGCCTTTGTAATTAGTAAGAAATTGGGGAGTGAAACTGGGAGACTGTTTCCCCAATCCTTCCACCCAGTGGCTTCAGCCTCTGTGGATGCTGCCTGTCTGTTACACTGATGGCTGCGAGGGAGGACTCCGTCTAGCACGCCTTCCTCCCATTCGAGAACTGGCATCCTTTGCAAAAGCAGCCCCCCTCTCTCCCCTCCCTGAAGTACCACTAAGGAATCACATGTATAGTTGGCTTTTGTGAAAAATGACAATCCAACGCAAGTTTCTGCAAGAAGCATGTTCAAAAGATTGGTGCCTGGGACCAAGAATTGGTCCCAGCACGGGGGCAGGACAGGCTGGTCAGCCTTCACTGCTCTCCTCCCGGTGGCGCCAGGCTGCCTTTCTGACGCATTAAGCAGGAGTTTAACATATGAAGGGTGCCCGGGTGCTGAGCTACCTTGGGAGGTGCTTGCAGGCAGTTCCCACACCCCTGCAGGCCCGTCCCAAGCAATGCCCTTGAGAAACTAGTGCTCTTCTGAAGGGGCCCGGAACCTGCCTTCTGCATGGACCACAGCTGATGGCGTCAGTGTGCTCAGCTCTCAAGAAGAGACGACGTGTTACTGACATGCTCCGCGGGGGGGCGGGGTGTGCATGCAGACAAGGGGCTGCCGGAGCCAGACAGACAGGAGGGCTTTTGCAGAAAATATAATGTTCGTCAGTTTAGTAAATTCAACCAAGAAGCTCTACCATAGCGTCTGATGTCCACACAAGTCATGGAGCACGCATGCGCTGAAGCTGTGAGTTAGGAGTGACTGCAGACCACAGCCTCTCATCCGACCCGTCAAGGTTCTGCCTCCCACCTGGTGGCCTGGTTCAGGTCACCAGCTCAGTCCTCCCCGTGTCCCACTTCTTGTGTTGGGGTGGGGGGACCTCACCAACAGCCAACCACCGCTCAGCGTAGATCAGCCATGACTTTAAGCATATCTTTCCATTCTGGGCCTGGCGGCCACAGAGAATGGGAGAAAGTACTATCCCTGCTCCAGGACCGGAGAACCCACTTCAGCAGCCATTCGATCTGGGGGAGTCAACTGAGCCCCGAGCTTCAGTTCACGTGCCTAAGGATGGCTGTAAGATCCACCCTATTTACCTCCAGAGGTGACTGAAAATCAAAGGAGGCCGTGCATGAGTAGCAATCTCCTTTCACTTCCTGATGAAGGAAGAACAGGGATGGTGGTGATCAGGCAGGAGGTGAAAGCCTCCTGCTCTCTTCCGCGCTCACACCCTCCCCGTGGAACAGGGGCAGAGGCAGGACCTGCGCCCTGCTCCCGCAATGGCATCAGCAGGCACTGGGACACCAGGAAGCTGACCTACTGAGGACTCAGCAGAGGCCTCGGCCTCAGCACCCGACAGAACTCAGGCCCGGCCCCTTGTACTCCTGTAACCTAACTAGGGCAGAAGAACCGCTAAAGTCAGCTCTGAAAGACACTCGGTGGTGAGGCCGGGAGGGCCCAGCGTGACGACCGGCCGCCTCCACGAGCCGGAGGAGCACAGATGGAAGGCAGCTTGCTCAGGTGCCAGCCTGTCAGTTGGATTAAAATGACTCATTTATTTACCCAAGATCCTCGCAAAGTGCTTTTACTAAAGGGAGAGGGGCCGCCGGCGCTCTGAGGAAGGGACGCAGCGAGCTCGCCTCTGCGCCGCCCCGGCCTGCCAAAAGTCATTACTGCCGTGTGTGGGAGCCATCAGCGGGGTACAGGCCCCCGTTGTCCGGGTGACAGATTGGGCTGCGCAAACAGAGGAGGAAGGAGAGAGCGCAGAAGCTGTCAGAGGCAAGAGATCTTGGCTGGAGCCGCCAAAAAACTGGCAACATGAGTTAGCGTAACTGAGTAAACAGCCAACAGTCTCCCAAGGATCTTGCCATTAACACAATGAAATAAAGTGGAAAAGAGAAACTTCACCTGAAAAATAGGCCCCACAGAAAACCGAGGGAGCCTCCACGCTCTTGGGCTGTGGACAGATCTTGTGGCCCCTGTGGCTGCGCTCCTTTGTCTCGGAGCCTCCTGGCAGCGGGACTCCTCGGGGGGAGAGGGATTGAGAAATGCAGACATAACAGCTTCCAGCAAAAAAAAGCGAAGGTGGAGGCGAGCAGCACAGGTGACTTGCCCTGGACAATCCACGCAGACCCACTGGAGAGGGGGTGCTCTGCTGTCTGGGGCCAGTCCCCAGGGAAAGCAAGAATGACACATTCCAGGACGTGAGAGGGGGCCAGCTTGGCTGAGGGTAAGGCACAAGCAGGAAAGTGGGCACAGAGGAGACGAGAAGGGGTCCGGCCCCAGAAGGTACTAGCGGACATGAAAACTTTTGACAAATTTCTTTATCAAATAGATTTGGACTCGTCTTCAGTGTAGGCCTGGCTTTTGAAGATGGTTTTGGAGGAAACACTAGCACCTGACTTGTGGATGGGCTCCTAGAGAGGGCTGCTGGGTTGGACTCAGATCTCCGAGGCCAGCACTCCCAGTAACTGTTCTCCGTCTGACCAAGCACGCGTGCCACAGCCACGTGGCCACACGTGAGAACCGGCACACTGCCGGCTGGCAGGCCGTCTCCTAGATGACCTTACACAAGAAAGACGGGAGCACTCACCCGTGCACTCCGAGTTCAGGGAGAAAACCACGCTAAGTGACACTGAGCACAGGGCAGGAGCCCCTTAAAGGGCAATTCATCAGAGGCCTAGCAGGTGGCCCAAGAGCTATCGTCTGCTTCTAAACAGCACGCCATCGCCGGATCACTCTAGTTACAGCGCAATTTCACTTCTGTGTGGACAGAGATTCCCCAAGTCACCATCAGGAATGAAGCTGCATCACCCACGACGGCACGAATAGGGAGGGATTTTAATCTTGGAAGCGAGCAAAGCCCCGGTGAAGTGCATCCCCAGAGAAGGACCGTTGAAGGCGGGACTTTCCATCTCGAAAGAGCCGGAGTCGTGCATTCAAAGGGCCAGCACTGGGCTGGAGGCAGCCTCCAGGGTGGCAGCGACGGGGCGAGGGAACTGCCTGCACACTGTAGGGCAAGTGACAGACACCAGCAGACACACTGCCCACGGCAGCTGCTCCTGGAAGGAGGTGAGCAAGGTGCGTGGAGTGATTTTGTTGTGGAAAGACTCTCAGCTCTAATTACTCCCGATAGCTGTAATTTACAAGTTTTTAGTGGATAGAAATCAGCAAGATTCACACGTTTTCAGAACAACAGCTGCCACTATTAGTGAGCAAATAGCTGAGTCTTCTGCACAGTGGCAGCAGCTACCTGTGACTAAGTCAGGTGACAAACCACAGGTGCCAAGGGACCAGCCACACCAAGAGCCCTGGGATTCCCACTGTCCATGGAGCAGCTGCAAGGCAAATCATCGAGAGAGAAAAACTGCAATCACCAACTGCAGAAATGCCCCCTTCACCCGAGTGCAGGTGGTACGTACCGTGCAGAAGAGGACGCCAGGGCCCGCCTGCGCAAACTCGCGGAACACTGCTGTTCTTTCCTGCAAAGACGGGGAGGACGCCTGCGTTGGTCCAGTTTGCTGCGCAGTCTTTATAAGGGACCATTTTAATGGCTGCGGTGTACAGTCAAATCAGAACAGTTCCTGAAAGCAGGGGCACGCGTGAAAGCCCACCCGGATGGATCCAGGTCTGGGGAGAGGAGGAAACCTAATTCCTGAGCTTCCATCACAACTTCAAACTTCCCTTCTGTCCAGTACCTGCAGGCTTGGTTGGGGTCATGACAATCATCTGGGGAGACCACAGGTCATGTGGAACAGTGGCCAGGAATATGTGGTTGGGGCTGTTTTAGCTTAGTCTGGGGTAAGACACCTAACCTCAGTATTCATCAGATGAAATACAGATACTCCCATCCTCTGCTCCTGGGGAGACTGTGAAGGCTACTTAATAAACAAACAATATAAGTAAAATATTAACAATTAATAAACTGAAGAATGGAACTATTCCTCAAGGAGAAATAACTATAATAACGGTCCTTAACATTTACTGAGCACTGACTATGAGCCAGCCCTGTGCTAAGCACTTTTATCTGCATTAACTCAATGAATCATCTCAACCACATGAAGTAAATACAACTATTGGCTCCATTTTAGAGACATGGAAACTGAGGCACAGAAAGAGTTTCCTGAGGTCACACAGCCAATGAATGGGAGGGCCAGGACTAGAACCAGGAGTCTGCCTCCAGGGCACAGAGCTGGCATTACAAGAGTCTGAACTAATCTGACTACTATGTGATCTATTCCAATTCCCAGATCCTTCCAAGTCCACAGCCAGCTCCTCCGTCACCTCAGACTCCCCTGCAGAATGCCTCTGGTGAAACCAGACCTAGAGGACTAGGAAACTAATTTAAAAGAGAGAGAGAAACACCATAAATGGTATTGCATTATGAAAGCAACAAATTCGATTGACTCAGGGATTCACAAGGTTAAAAAAAAAAAGAGCTTATAAAATTCACAAAGGCTGAAACAGTTATGAAATACCATGCTATCTTGTGGCAAATAAGAAGTTGTGTCCTTGAGTGACCTTGAGCAAATTCACTTTTTTTGAACCTCCATTTCCTAAATTATTAAAGCAAAAACAAAAGGGGAAATGGGCTTGATGACCTTCCAGGTCGCTTATACTCTAGGAATGTTACCACTTTCAAGTGTGGTTCTAGTCCCAGCCACCCTCACTCCGGGCCTTCCTCCACTCCTCCTCCTGTCTGAGCTGCCTGGTAACAGCCTCCAGGACAAGATGGCTCCCCTCCCTGCACGAGACAGTGACTTCATCCCACTCGGCTCCGCCCCAACCCCCCAGTGGACTGAGTTTTGAAGCTTAGAACCTAAAATAAGGGAAATGTTCTACTCTTCTTCCCAAACAAAAATGTTACTCAGAGCCGAGGCAGAGCGAGACACACAGACCCTCTCGCACCCCCAAGTGCTGAGAGAGCGCTGCATCTTGTTGACAACGACAGCAGTCACGCTCAGCAGTACCATATGGGAGCCACAATTTAGCTCCATTAATGCTCTTAATTTGAAGACATCAAGCCCTAATTACACACTGGGTACTAAAAAGGCAAAACCCTTCCCTAGTGCCAGCTACTTAGTGGTGCTCTGTTGCCTTAACAGCTGGTTGAGGTAGATTCAGGCCAAGGGCCTGCGAGCTCTCAGGTGGATGAGCCCAGCTCTGGAGCAGGCAGGCGGAACAATAGGCTCTGCTCGCCCACATCACGGGGCAGGGTGGCCGCGTCCAGTCCCGTGCGCCACCCACCTCAGGGGACACCTGCCCGAGCCCAGCGGAGCCAGCGCTGACCCTGGAAGGCGTGATCAAGTTGGATGGGCCCCGGGCATGCTCACCTCCTGGTCCATGTTGCCATGCAGACGCAGGAATGTTAATCGTGGGCCGCCAGATGGTAACTGCGCTGACGCCGGGGCCCCAGCGCCGCCCAGCAGGGTCTGGAAGAAGAGGTGGTAGTGGAACTCCACCAGCTCGCAACTTGAGAAAAAGACGATCAGCTTCTGGTCTGTTTCAAACTACATGGACATAGAGGGGGAAACCACCGCAGGGTTTATTAGGTGACACTAAAACGAGAATTTTTCTAAAACACACAGTCACACTGGCCCTCTTTGGAAACAGATGACAGACAGCTTGGAATTACTTGCAAAATTAACAGGGATGCTCCATGCTCCCAGACTGCAGGAGAGGGAGCTGACAGCCATGACCTTGATCACGCTCCCACACCTGAGAAGAGCGTGCTTCAGGCTGAGGCTCTCTATCAGCACTGTTCTTCGTCCTCTCAGGCCTCCGCACACACACCATGTGCAGTGCATCTGGAAGCTTCACTCTCAAGCCTTCCACCTACTGTTTGCCCATGTACCAAAGAAAGTGCTATCGAAACTAGCAAATAAATTCACAAATACTTGGCATCTTTTAAAGACGCAAGCACAGGCCCCTAGCTCTGTCTCAAATCCAGCATGCTCCTGCCACCCCTGCTGTTCCCAACATCAGTCCCAGGAAAGACACTTAAGGTAGGTTTCAGGTGGAACATAATGGCTATCACTGACCTCTGAGCTTTCCCATAATCCTAGAACACTACATCCATCAGCAGCCCTCGATGGAGCTGACCTGGCCCGTCCTACCTTGCACTTCTGCAGGATGAAGGCCGCCAGGCAGACCAGCCTCAGCTTGCTGGGGACCAATACCACGTATTGCTCAAGACCCTCTGGAATTGCAAAGCCGTCCAGCTCATCCTCATCCTCCTCATCATCGTCGTCGTCATCGTCGTCGTCATAGTCGTCGTCACTTAGTGAGTCAGAGTCATCAGAAGACTCTTCATCTGTCAGGTAAGGCAGACCAAGGCTTTCATCCAGGACAGAAATGCTGACTGGGTTGTGTAAACTGATATCAGCGAGCCGTGTCACACCTGGGAGAAAGTGGAAAAGTCAAAACAGGTGACAGCACACGCTGTGGAACTGGTCCCCATGCACGCCCGGGCACAGCGCACATTCAGGCAACGAGGCAACTCCTGGCGGGTCTCACCAAGGCCACGCTGATCTGCCCAATTGCCAATCTGGTGGGTGGACCCCCAGATTTCTTTCCACAGCCCAAGAACCCCTCACACCAGCCTTGCTAAGCTTGAACCTGTGGGAAACCACCTGAAAAGGACATTAACAGGGGTCTGCCCTCCTACCCCCAAAGGGTTCTGTGGTCAAAGAAGTTATGAAAACCCAGATAAAAAGGTCCCACAAATTCTTCCATAAGGTTTTACAGGCCTTCTCAGGACCTTTACTGTGTGAAAGTGCACCACGAATCTCCAAGAGGAGGTAATGTGTGGCATTTCCCTAACTTTTTGAGCACAGAATCCCTTTTCCATGGATTATCTCTGAAAATTAATGTTCTCTGGAATACACTCAGAAGTACTGATGAGGCGTACAGGTGGCAGCTGGTGCCGAGTGAAGCAGACCCCAGACACAGAAGCTGTCCTGTGGCTGAGACAGGGCCTGCTGCGGGTCGGCGCAGAGCAGTGCCACTTGGCCAAGCCCAGTGTCCCATCTATGAAAGGCAGCTAAGAAGCTCCATCTCATGAGGATGAAGAACAGAAATGAGCTTAAAGGACAGGAGTACTTTTAGGTTCAACGCCCCCTCAGGAGAGAGGCAGGCTGATCACAGCAACAATGCGCCTGGTGAGAGGCTGTCCTTGTCAGGACCACAGCCCTGCGCTCGGCAGGTCACGGCAGCAGTGAAAGGCTCACGCAGGCACAGGTGGTGGCTGCCACCAGCCTTTCCCGACTGCTGGCCCTCTCCCCACGCCCCGGGGCACCCTGAGACTCCTCCCCCGCCCAAGGCTGAGGGCTGGCGCTGGCACACAGGCCCCTGGCAGTGGCATCCATTCTCTTTGCTCACCTTCCGTGAGAGTGGCCGACAGCAAGACATTCTGCCGTTCCTGGCACTCGGCATTGATCGCATTGAGGATCACTGTGATAGTCTTTTCAAAGCCCAGATCCAAGATTCTGCAGTTTCAGGAGAAGGCAGTTTAATCTAATGCAGGTGGCATGTAACCCAGGCTGCAGTCTGATGGACACAGACACAGCCTTCCCTCTGCCTTTCCTGCTTCCAAATCAGCCTCACCTATCGGCCTCATCCAGCACCAGCCAGCGGATGCGGCTAAAATGAATGTTCTTTGTGGATTTTATATGATCCACCAGACGTCCAGGAGTGGAGATGAGGATATTGATTCCTTTGCGGAGCCTGTTGAAAATTACATACCATAAGAGACAGTCAATGACCTTGGGCTGTATCAGTGAAGACACAGGAAAAAGGCAAAGGAGACAGCTTCGTGTCTAGCAGCATGTGCCACAGCTTGAAATCATGACAAACGTGATGACAGGTGGATACAAAGATCAGAGTTTTCATTTTTCTCTGAAGTTTCTCTCCTATAGAACAGAATTGTTAAGATCTGCAATTACACTAAAATCAAAAAAACCTTAACTTGGAAAGGAATCTTTACTATGTAATCCGATGCCTTTTACCTGGTCCATGGATCCCTTCTAGCACATTCCAGAACCATGGTCATCTAGCCTGCTCCTGAGGCTTCTTTGCCAGGGAACCTCTTGGCTGAATCAGTTATCCCAGAATGTTTTATACTGAACCCTTGCTGCGACTTCCATGTCATAGGCCTAGCTCTGCCCCCATAGACTACGTAGAATAAACCTGACTTACGACTCCCCAAACATCCTTTACCCCATTAGCCTGGTAATAAAAGCCTCCAGTTTCTAGCTGAGTATGTCTGCTAGCTTCCCCTGCAGGTAAGCATGGTCCTAGCCTACACTCTAGAACAAGACAGGAGGTCAGAGAGACGCAAACCCCACATGTCCCTCCCTGTACAGGGAGGGTTGATGATCTTGCTCCTCCTGTAGGACATGAGCTGTGAGGGCAGGATCTCTACTGTGCAGCAACCTTGGAAATGAAAGCCTCACGTTGTGACACAAAAAGAGGAGGAGCGTGGGTCCCAATCCCAAAACTGGAGCACGTGTCGGTCTCGGCTGGGCTACACACCTCCCACCCAGCTGGTGGCACTGCTGTCTGCTGCCCGGCCAGTATTTTCAGATCCCCACCTTAATACTTACTCCTCAGTAACGGGCCACACGCATGGCTGGGTGTTACTACTAAGCACTACCCTATGATACAATAAAAGTTGTTTTAAAAGAATGCAGACAATTCGGAACTTACTTGTCCCAACAATTTTCTTCTGACACCCATTATCAGTTCTAACACAGAATTAGAAATCAATGTTTTGGGATATAATAAACAAGTTGCAAAGCCTTATGTAAGCTTATGATTTCGTTTTTTATAAAAAAACAAAAAACACCCAAACTCCCAATGTACCCACATAGAGTCACCAGGGGATGTGCACTGAACAAGGAGGAAGGTGGGGACCAGATGGGAGGCATTACAAAGGTCATGACCACACGTCACATATTTAAAATCGTTTTCTTGAGCCCTGGCTGGTGTGGCTCAGTGGATAAAGCGTTGGCCTGCGGACTGAAGGGTCCCAGGTTCGATTCCGGTTGGGGACATGTACCTTGGTTGCGGGCACATCCCCAGCAGGAGGTGTGCAGGAGGCAGCTGATCGATGTTTCTAACTCTCTATCCCTCTCCCTTCCTCTCTGTAAAAAATCAATAAAATATATCAAAAAATCATTTTCTTGAAATATTAATGTTTATTGCATGAAACATTATAAAAAAAAGGCCATGACCAGATCAGAAGGGAACCCTGAAGGCTCATGACTATCTTCAAACAGCCCTATCGGAAGGGGACCGCTCCCTGCCGGCTCAGTCTGTCCCTGCACATGGGACCGACTAGGTTTAGAAGAACGGAGTCTCTCAGGACAGGAAGGCAGGACAGACAGATTGAAAGAATTAAACAAGCCTCCCCTACCTGGCTTTTTCAGACTTTCTCTTCTCTCCTCCCATTAACACTCCAGGCACAATCCAGGTAAATGGCTACAGAGAGACATCAGACCAGAGTCAGTGCGCAGCCCGTTTCCTACAGAGACAGGTCTATCCTCCTCCTCCTCCTCCTCCTCAAAGGCATCAGGAGGGGCCCCGCCGGTGTGGCTCAGTGGTTGAGCATCGACCCATGAACCAGGAAGTCAGTGTCCGATTCCTGGTCAGAGCACATGCCCAGGTTGCGGGCTCGATCCCCAGTAGAGGGCAGGAGGCAGACTATCAATAGTTCTCCCTTTCTTTTCCTCTCTCTAAAATCAATGAAAATCTATTTAAAAAGTAATAATAAGGGCCCTAACTGGTTTGGCTCAGTGGATAGAGCATTGGCCTGCGGACTGAAGGCTCCCAGGTTCGATTCCAGTCTAGGGCACAGGCCCAGGTTGTGGGCTCGCTCCCCAGTAGGGATGTGCAGGAGGCAGCTGATCAGCGATTCTCTCTCATCAGTGATGTTTCTATCTCTCTCCCTCTACCTTCCTCTCTGAAATCAGTAAAAAAATTTTAAAAAAAGGAATCAGGAGGAGGACTCGGGCTTCTCACGGTAGGAGGTGTTACTGTGTAGACAGGACTGTTAGCACTGCCATAGCAGGTCACTGTCAGCAACAGCTGGATTTAAGGCTGCCTGACCTCCTCCCAGCAGACAGAAATGGGAGCTTTGGAAACGGTTCAAGTGATTCCCTGCCTTGCTCCACGGAGCCTGAATGAAACACACATCTCAGTGCGCTGTGTGATCTTTGGGGCTAAAAGGAAACCTAGGCACAACCCCCACTCCGATGAGGAAGGACAGGGCAAGTCTTGGCCTACCTGGGCGGGCTGGCCAGCTGGGCCAGGAGCTTTTCTTTCTTACTCAAAACCACGTGCAGCCTTTCAAGTGGCTTTGCACTGGACCCCTCAAGGCTGTGAGGCCTGTGAATGCCGGCATGGGGCTTGCTAGGCCTATGATAAATAGAGGACAGAGCCGAAGCTCCAGGGAACACTAGTGCTCCTGCTAAGCGGAAAGCAGGTCGTTAGTGAGGGTTAGACCGGTGGAAGCCTCTGCGCTATTCCTGGGAGAAGCAGAGACATCCGGCGGAGGGAAAGAGACTAACTGTGAGAACAAAGAAAAGGCTGTGGCATATTTCTCTTTCCTCAAGAAGTCAAGAGGAAAGTGTAAGCGGAAGTCCTGGCGTGCCTTACCTTGAGCAGTTTCTGGAAGGTGTCAAAGCTTTGTAGCGCCAGCTGTAAACATTAAAAAGTTACAATGAGCAAGGCATCCCTTCCTTTTTGTGAGATTTAGACGATGTACCAGTGGAGTGATTCGTAGCCAAACTTGGACCTCAAGTTATGATTCAAGGAAAAAAAATAATCCCAGCACAGAAATGCCTGGCAACATGTACCTTGTGAGAGACTGTGTGAGAGCTGTCAGTTTGCAGTGTGGGCAGACACAACACATCCATCTCTCGGATGGACAGACAGTGCCGCGTAGCTCCCTCTGCTGGCTCCAATCCCCAGAGTGCACAGCGAGCACAAGCCTCGGAGCACAAGGATGGAAAAGGAGGCGCCGCCCTGGCTCGGCTCCTTGGAAGAGGTGTAACAGCACGAAGGCGGAACTGGAGCAGGGCGGCCGCAGCCTGGCCTCCGGGCTTTGAAGGAGCAGTGACTGCGCCCAGGAACATGCCGGCCCGCAGGCGTACGAAGGAAAGAAAACCAACAAGCCCTGCGGCACCGACGGACAATGAATGAGGCCATAAAACCCGCCCGTAGCCCCTTTGCCTAGCCACGCGTCCCCACGCGCTCAGTATTCACGAAGCATCCCAGGAAACAGCAGTTTCCTGCGGTGAAAATTTAAATAGCTCACACCTGCTCCTCCGTTGGATGGAGCGGACGGACTGGGCTCTGCAGGATATGAGGCGAGTGGCCCCGCCATCTCCATGAGCAAGTCTCTGCAGGGAAGTGGTTACATCTGACAGAGAAGACATACCTTCATCTGAAATTGCCTCCCAGGGAAACAAAATATAGCAGACAAAAGAGCTTTCCAGCAAGAAAGAAGAAAAATACCAAGAAGTTTAACTTTTAGGAACATGTGTTGGCACGGTAGCTTTTTTCTTTTTTTAAAGTTCATTTTCAGGGCCGATTGCTTTTATTTTGTAATGCAGTTGGGGGTGTACAAAAATGAGATTTAAGTTTCTTTTAAAAGGACAGAAATGTATAGTGTGATCAGTGTTTAGATGACAAGGAAACATGATTTTTCAGAGAAGTTGAATTTCTACGGTTGAGGACTAGAGGCTGGTCCCCGAGCAAAGGAAAAGGCAATGTAAGGTGATTTGTAGCCAAACACAGACTCAAACTAAGGCTGGCACGGTGAGAACGGTGACTCCACTTACAAACCCACGGATGCCACTGACAACTGCACGTGAGCTGCTTACCTCTCTCGTCGGCACCAGCACGAGCGCGTAGGGGCCGTCACCGCGCTGGGGACAGAGAAGGAAAGAAATGCTCTGAATGAAGGTCCTAAGCATCCAGACACCAGGACCTAAGAGTGGCCACTGGTCACACATCACTAGCCATCCTGGCCAAGAATGGGGACAAGCACTGGCAGCCGGCCGGCTGGAGCATCACCCTGTACACACAAAGGCTGTAAGTGTGCTCCTATCAAGGTGCACTGGGAGGTAACCAATCAATGTTTCTCTCTCCCTTCCTCTATGAAAATCAATAAAAACATACCCTCAGGTAGAGATTAAGAAAAAGGAAAAGAGTGCCCACCTCCATTATCATGGAACACTGTTCTAGAGGTTGTGGCCCATGCAATCAGACAAGAGAAAGAATGTCTAAAAATCTGGAAAGTAGGAGGTAAAACTGTCATTATTAGCAAATATTTTATTCTGGAAGAAAAATCATTGCCCAACCCGGTTTGGCTCAGTGGATAGAGCATCAGCCTGTGGATTGAAGGGTCCCAGGTTTGATTCTGGTCAAGGGCATGTAACTTGGTTGTGGGCACATCCCCAGTAGGGGGTTGTGCAGGAGGCAGCTGATCGATGTTTCTCTCTCATCAATGTTCCTAACTCTCTATCCCTCTCCCTTCCTCTCTGTGAACAATCAATAAAATACATATTTTTTTAAAAAATCACTTGAAGCTCTATTACAAAAAAGACAAGTCAACTAGCTGAGTGCAAAATTAATATATATGTAAAAACCAACTGCTTTTAACAGAGAAAATGAGGAAATCCACAGGAGAATCATTTATAAGAGCAACAAAGAAGATAAACTTAACAAAAATGTATAAAATCCACATAATAAGAATTTTAAAATACCTCCGAGGAGCATAAAATAAAAATTGAATAAATGGAACGATGTATCTTGTTCTTGAACAGTATTATAAATAAGCGAATTTTTCCTAATCAATCCATAAATGTCATGCAATCTTAGTAAAAATGCATATGGGCATTTATATGCACATATAAAATAATAAATGTAACCAAACGAGCTGATTTCAAGTTCATATAAAAAATGTTTAAGAATAACCAAAACATTTCTGAAGAACATCAGATATTTAAACAATTTAAATCTACAGTAGTTTTGAAAAATTGATACTGATATATAGAGATTTACAACAGCAAGTAGGTACTAGAGTAGACTCAAATACATAGAGAAATTTAGGAAATAAGTAACATTTTATATCAGGCAAACAATGGATTATTCAAAGGTCATTTTAGAAGAAATTTTAGAAAAAATTAAGTAGGAATTAAGTTGGCCTTTTTACAGATGACATAAAACTCAGAAACTATAAAACACCAATAAATTTTATCACATAAAAATTTAAATTTCAAAATACAAATATAATACCCAAACAAAATCAAGAGTCAAATAACAATGTGGGGGGAAATTACCCCATACATAAGAGAAAAGCCAATTTCCCTATCTTATAAGGAAGGTCTAAAATTCAACTAAAAATAAAAATGTAAAAGAAAACTCAAACAGAAAAATGGAGAAGGACATAAGAAGTAAATTTATGGAAATAATTCAAAATATGGCTTTTACACATATGAAAAGATGTTCAACTTTACTCCTAGGAGAAATTCAAATTGAAACTATAACATAGTATTTTCCCCCTGTCAAATGAGGAAAATTAAACAGCTGATAGTGTGGGTAAGGGCACGGGCAAATAGGAACTCTAGTACAATGTTGGTGAGAGTGTAAATTGGTATAACTCCTTTAAAGGTCAATTTTGACATTATCTAGCAAATAAAAATGCAAATTCCACATGGGAATTTCTCTAAAAGATACATCAGTATATGTACATAAACTTGTATTTTCCAGAATGTAGAGTATTTATAATAGCCCTGTTTGTAGTAAAATATTGAACAAAATGTACATCCTACCAATGAAGGGATGATTTGATAATTTACTGTACATACACACAGTGGAATAGGAAGGAGCCCTTTAAAAACAAGGCTTATTCAACAGGTAAGAAACTATCCCCCAAACACATTAAGTGAACAAAAGCAAAGCACAGGACAGCATGCCTAACAAGCCACCATTTGTGTATCAAACAAACACATGCTTCAATTAAAGAAGCCAGAGGAGCTATGCAAGTTCACATTTGCTTTCTGTGCAGAGAGAGGGTACCGTGGGAGGACATGTAAGGGACGGGTAACAAGGACCACTGCACCCTGACAGAGCGTCCCACTCAGAGAAGGCAGGGGAGGGAGTGACTTCATTTTCACGCTCAGTAATCTGGGCAGTTTACATTTATTTGCAATTACATTATATCCAACAGTAACAATAGTAATAACAATAACAATGTAAGAAGAAACAAAGTAATCTGATAAAGGCCCCCGGAGTGCTCACAGACAGGGACTGGATCAGACACTGAGGGCAGCAGCTAAGTGCAGCCTGAGCCGCAGATCAATCACAAGCATGGCTTTCGTGTTTTGCACAGGAGACATTTACCCACAAGAAGAAAAGGATTTGGAATTCAAACGAGAGCCGTCTATACTCAACTTCAACTTGGCGAGCCTGCGCTGAAGCCGGGCGAGGCACGGTAAACATGTTAGTACAACGGAATCCATGTGCCACAGTGTGACGGTGAGAGATCCTGACATTTCAAAAGGTGTTACTACACAAACGGAGAGAAGGAAAAGCAATTCCTCACAGAGCACAAGCGAGTGAAGAGGATGGAAGAACCAGAGCCAAAATGACTGCGCCCAGCAGAGCGGCCCTTTCCCGTCTCATTCCCAAGTAATTGGAGACTCCGTTGGGGGCCTTGAATTTGCTGCTCCCTCCACATAGGATTTTTATAGGTCAAACCATTTACACTCAACTCCCAGGGTCTATATGAACATTACTTGAAATAAATGAGTTGAATCTGGGCTTGGGAAACTCTCTCTACAGAATATTCAGTCTTGAACAGGAGGAGTGGTTACTGATACTAACAATAGTTGAGCCAATTAAAAGCAACTGCCTGGCTTGTTGATGGTTCTGAATGTAAGTGAATCAAACCACTGCCCTTTCAACAGCCCTGGGAGCGTGATGATGATGACAGCTACCACAACAGCAGGTGGTTCCCAGGTGACAGGCACCATTCTCCACCCTTCCCTGCACCCAGCCGACTTGCTCCTCACCCAGGAGAGAGGCACTGCAGTCGCCACGGCACCGGTGAAGTCAGGGAGGCACAGAAGGCAAAATGGGCTGCCTAGAGTCACGCTCAGACTGGAGCACAGCTGCCCACCACACGGGCTTCCCGGTGTGTAATCTAACCTCCCCTGTCCTCAGTCACCATCTATGAGACCAGACAGGTGGGTTAGGTCTGCAGGACCCACCCCAGCTCCAATATCCCCCAACTCCCCAAAACTCTAAATGAATTAACACCTTGCCCTGGCACTTGTGGACCATGTCAGTGGGCAAGGCTCCACCTGCTTCTCCTGTATGTTCCCAGCGCAATGGTAAGAGCCCCTGGGACTCTCTCACTGAGTGACACGGGAAGGAACAGGCAGTCACCGCAGGAAATAAGAATCTCACTTCAGAGAAAACTAGCATTCATCGTCTGATAAGTGTCTTTCTCATCTTCTTTATATACACACAGATTTCATCATCACTGACGAAGTTGGATTCATACTCTCTGTGCTGGTTTGTAACCTGCCTTTTTTCAATTACATGGCAAGAACACAAGTTCACAAATAACACTTGGAAAAAAATATCACTTTTACTGGCTCTAGAAGGTTCCATAATTTGGATGATTGTGTACAACTTCTGTTTTATTCATTGAAAATCATTTACATAGAGTTTAAATAAAATTTAAACTGATTCATTTTGAAATAATTTCAGATTTACAAAACAATGCACAGCCCAGGTCAGGGAGCTCAGTTGGTTAGAGCATCATCCCAATACACCAGGGTTGCAGGTTCAATCCCCAGTGAGGGCACATACAGGAATCAAACAATGAATGCATAAGTGGAACAACAAACCGATGTTTTTCTCTCTCTCTCCTTTCCTCTCTCTCTCTAAAATCAATCAATCAACCAATAAAAATTGCAATATACAAAGAACTCCCTGAAACCTTTCTCCCTGTGGCCTCATATAGTATGGATTCTCAAAAATCACAGGACAATGCTCAGAACCAGGAAATTAACACTTATTAAACACTATTAACTAACCTATAGGCCTTATTCAAATCCCATTAATGACCTACCACTATCCTTTCCCCAGCCTAGGATCCAGCTCCGGACCAGATCCGCACTGAGTTGTCACGTCTCCTTTGTCTCTTAAACAAGAGTGCTGGTCAGCTATTTTGTAGAATGTCCTTCAATTTGGGTTTGGCTGATGTTTGCTTATGATTAAATTTGGGTTATGATTTGGGCAAGGAAACTACAGAAGTGCAGACTTGCAGCACACAAGGGCCCGTGAGGCCCACGTCTCAGCACTGGTGACGCCAGCTTGGATGGCTTGGTTAGGAGCCAGCCAGGCTTCCAGCTGGAAGGTTCCTGTTTCCCTTTGTGATTAAGAGTGCCTTGTGGGGAGCTGCTCTGAAACTATGTAAATAGCCCATTTCATCACTTCCACCCACTCACGTTAGCATCTGTGACGATTCCTGCCTGGAACACTCCCCCTGTGGCCCTGCCAAATGCTGCTGCTCTATTTCCATCTCTCGTTCTACATCTTCCTTTGCATTTCTACTATGAGGAAGGGCTTTCCCTTCCACCACTTGTTTATTTACTCAGTCGTTTCTTCTTATCAGTTTAGACTCATGGAATTTGTTTTAGTTTATGGGCTATAATCCAACACTCTCATTATTTATTTTGGCACTCAACTATCAGATGGGCTGGATACACGTCTAATCCTGCATGTCCAAACCGAGAAAAAAGGAACCAATTAGCTCTTATTTGTTTGTGAACCCACCTCACTCCTGTTTCTGACCTCACTGTTTCCTCCAGAGGCAAGCAGGGCTGTATTTGTGGGATTCTGGGTCGGGTTTTGAGATGACACCTATGTCTGCTGAAGGTGGCGGTTAACTGGCTTCTCAGGGAATACCAGGGACCCAATTGTGGCTCAGGCACTAATTGTTTCACAACTGAAGGAAGCTTCTAGAATGTGCTCAACACCAGGCGACCCATTGTCAAACTAATTGAGTGCTTATTTCCACAACTACTATTCATGACAAACCACATTTACACACAACGTTCACCTTTCTTAGGCGGAAGAGCTTGTCTCTGAGGTGGGAATGCAGTTCCCCATTACTCGCCACATGGTCTAGGTAAGTTCCTGAACTTCCCCAAGCCTCCACTTTTCATGTAAACCTGGGGTAACAGTAATACTGACAACTCGGTGGGGCTGAAGCAGCTAAAGATTCAAGCTCACACAGGCCAGGCATCTGGCAGACGTCTGACACACGTCCCTGTCAGGGCTCCTACGATGGTGGTGAACACCTTTAGCCTGCCGCATGCTGGGCAGCCCTCAGAGGCAGTGCGCTGTGTGCTGAATGGATGAGAGGTAAGGAAACAACGCGAAGGCAAGGCAGCCCTCTGGTGCAGTGTCACTGCTGTGCTTCCGGCTGATGGCTTCCCGTGCGCTATCAACAGTGAAGCACCCTCAACACTCACCTGTATTTTTGTTTTCATTGCTTGAAGGGACTGGACCACAGGGATGCAATAGGCCAGAGTTTTACCTTTAAAATAAGTAGAAAAGCAATTAAAACCAGAGCCCTTGTGGATGACAGTAAGGAAAGCAGCCCTGCTCCCCCAGGCAGCCCTAAATCTGGGGAAAGGAAAGAGCAAGCCCACGGCCAAGAGGCAGGAACAGAGCCCACCCGTCGCACACTCCTCGGTACACTCGGTCCTCCTACAAAACCAGCAGCTCCAGCCCCTTCCTCCCTCTAACGGGACATGATGATACATTCCCTCAACTACACAAAAGCTTGAAGGCTGTCTCCAGAAGCTACACAGCTCCTCCTCTGAAGTGGTCTAACCTCTCGAATGCTCTCCATGGCCAAGTAAAGTCCTCTGTGGTGGGAGTGGGAGGGGCCCGGCGAGCCCCAGCTGCTAAAGACCAGGAGAAACCCAGGATGGCGACAATTTGGGGCTTCCTCCCCCAAATGACAGCTGAGTTGGGGGGAGTGGAGAAGAGCTGATGAAGGGTACAAGAGGGTCAGAAGAACATGCCTGGGCTGTTCTGAAACATGCCAAAGCAGTGTTCCATGTCTGAGCAACTGACTGCATCCAAGTAGTGTGTGCTCGTGTCAGACCTCTGTTTAATAGCAGAAGAAACCCTCATCGCCAATGGAGTAAGGATGGGCAGCTCTGGCACACGTAGGGGCCGTGGCCCAGCCTGAGACGGCTCTGAGGAACGAGAGTAGAACCTGATCTCACGGCTCCGTCCATCGCCCCTGACTGTCACTGTGTGAGTTAATCCAGGGCTCTGATGGAAAGCATCATCTCCCCTTCCCCAAACAAAACAAAGCAGCCATTACCACGTGCAGACACCTTTCTATATAACCTAGGCCATGACTGTGGCTGGGCATTCTGGGAGGGAGGGCAGAAGTTAAATGACGGCTGACCTGAGCCCGTCTGGGATCTCACGAGAGCATCTCTGCCTTCCAGCAGCGCAGGAATGCTTTGCTTCTGGACACTTGGGCCACCCAAAAGAAAGAACATGGTTATCCACACATATTTCCCACGTGTGTTTACAGGCAGACATGCAGGACACACCAAATGCAACTGCCCCCGCGCAGCTCTACCAGCTGCCTCCTTAGAAGTTACCGAAACATTCAAGTGAAGATGCTGAGACACTTCTGATGAGCAGAAGAATTAAAACTTCAGTTAAGGTTCTGGAACTTAGCTGAAATGCTGAGGCAAGCCAGAGTGGCCATCCCATCATACCAGCTAAAAAGAAGAACGGGACGGGCATGATGACAGCCTGGAGCAATAGTGGAAGCTCCTGCCACACACACCCTCTTGCCTTCTGGAAGAGGGCACATGAAAGGCGGCAAAACACTAGGGGAAGATCCCTGCGCAGAGGAGTAAAAGGAAGCTGCGAGCCCCCGAGAGCCAGGAACGGCTTCGCGCTGCAGAAACGGGGACGTAACTGCAGGAACACAGGAGGCGTGTGTCCCCGGGTGCATGTAAGCACCAGCAGCTGGAAAGGGAGAGGAACCACTGAAATCTGGCTCCCAAAGCTAACAAACGGTGAGGGAGGCTTTCTTGATCCTTCACATCCTCATTTCACCTTCAGGAGCACACACTCACCTCTGCCCCTCGCCTCTCACCAGTGTAGTTCCTGGGCGTCTTCATCATTAACAGACATTTTAAAGACTTTTCAGCATCCCATCACCCAACGCGACATTCACTTTCAGGTTTCTACCTTACTACTAAGAAACTGCACGATGAATTCTGTATTTTTAGCAAATCATCTTCAGGGAAGCACGAACAACAGTGAGGTCTTATGCAGACCATCTTCCAGGCCAGAGACCTCCTACAGTTTAGAGGTGAGGGTTTCCCCATTTGGCAGGTGGAGAAACCGAGGGCCTGAGGGACAGGTCTAGCCCCCAACAGTCAACAGTCTGCATTGTTCTCTAGCACTAACACACCAACTGGCTCAGTCCTCCACAGCAAGTCAACTTCCATACAATTTCACCCACTTAAGTCCTAAGAAAATCAGGACTCGCCTGGAACTCTTACCTGGTCATATGAAATATGTTCAAGACTGTATTTAGTGTGGAAATCTGAAAGAGAAAAAATATACGTACGTATTCTGTAACTATAAAATTTTTAGTATAAATTTATACAAAATATAAATATATTTATATTTGCAAAAAAGGATGCAAAGAAAACCAAAAACCAAAAAACCCACCACAGATGAACCTGGTTACCATGATCAAATTAAGCTCCAGCAGCAGGGTGGTGCTCAGCTGGGGCAACCCCCGGGGAAATCTCTGGTTGTTAAAACTGTGGGAGGGGAGCTGCCGGCATCAAGCAAGCAGGGGCTCGGGATGCCGCTCAACACCCTGCAATGAGCTACCACCCCACTGTGCCCGCCGCAGCCAGGCCAACACCCCCGCTCAGACCTGTGGGTGAGCAAACGGCTGTGCAGCCCACCTTGGAGGAGGAGGTAAGCCAGAACCACGCGAGCACAGGGAATCCCTGAAGTTCATGGATTTTCTCTCCTTTCTCATAAAGCATGGCAAACTCAGTCATGGCAAAGAAAAAGGGGCTCATTTGTTTGGAGAAAATGCACATTGAAATAGTCTCTTTCTCCTTCAATTCTTTATAACCACAGAGGTTCCTTAGCAGCAAGACGCAGCTCCGTCCCCCCTTATGGCCACTGTGACATCTGCGCCCAGAGAGCCTCAAAGTCACATCTACACAGTAATGAGGAGGCTGAGGTAAAGCCCAGTAAATGGACCCAGCCCTAAACTGAATCAGGGAGGGACTGGGTGACGGGATGAGGACACAGTGAGCAGCAGCCTGCTGCTCGCCACACTGCCCTGGAAGAGCGCTCATCAATCGGAGCTCACGCAGGTAACTGGGAGCAGAACCACTGAGCTGGGATTTCACCCGAGACGGTCCTTGCAGACGTTGTGAAGGCATAAGGACACCAAACCAGCGACCCCTGAACCACAGAGGAACTTACCAAATGTGGGTGGAGGTCCAGCTCATCAAAAGCATCTGAAGAAAACACCTTTTCTTGCACCTGCTTGACCTCAGGTCTGCAAATGATGAACAAAATCGGGCATGAGTTCCCACACACGAGAAAGAGGCAGAGTCCACCAGCCCTTCATTGCTGCCGTGCGCTCCCTGGCCGTACCTGGGCAGCTCGGGAATCTCAGGGTTGTTTTTGAACAACGATGAAGTCTTAACGCTCGGCTTCTGCTCTTGGCTTCTCTCACTCGCACCAGCCAAAGGCTTCTTCCGAGGAAACACCTTCTGCGCCTTCCCCTTAAGGCCCCTCTGCGCTGGTTTAGCAGCGGGTTTCTTGGCGGGGAGAGAGGATGCCGCATTCCCGCGTTTGGCTGGGGGAGCCTCATTGGCCGCTTGGCGTTTCCTTTTGGTGGCCTGAGCTCGCTGTGTCATCCCCCAAAGGAAAGAGCAGTGAGAGGTGCATTAGTCCATGAAGACAGCCCTCGGAGTGAAGCGTCACTGCCCACGGAATGGCGTCTCCCCGCGGAGATCATTAGACCCCATATGTCAAGCAGCAGTTTAGGGCCTGCAATCATGCTCTTTGACTCAGCTTTTTTCCTCCAAACGCGAAAAACCAAAAACCCACAAAAGCTCAACTCACTCATCTATGAGACCTCACCATCCATCTTAACTGCCATCTCGGCCAAGATGAGGGTGAGGGTCAGGAAGGGAGCAGAAGTGTGGCTAAGTCAGTCCGTATCACTAGGAATCCACCACGTGAGAATCAGGGTGGGAGAGAACAAATCTTTCCTCTCTACCAGCAAAGCCCTGGGTGACGACGCTGCGTCCCAGCTCGTGCCCAGGGAGCGGAAACCTCCATCACTGCTGCCCCAGAGAGCTTGGACCACCACCGTCCTCCCCTCGAGCGGCTCCCCCAGATTCAGATGGTGTGGAGGCAATTCCTACTCGCAGTTTCCACTCCAAATGGGAATCCTGTTCCATCCATCACTCCTTTCACAATTCCTTCCAACTCTTCTCGCCTTTCAATTCCCCTCCTGATCACCAATTACAGGCTACATCACCAGGTTATTCTCTTGCCTGTTGGTTCTTATTTCCATAACATAAATGTGGCTGAGTGCACACTGGCCAACTACCCCCAAGAGGAGAAACATCCAATTCCTCCATTTTCTTTGGCTTTCTCTTCCAATTCACGGAGGAAAAGAAAAACATCATGTGAATAGCCAGTGCCTGTTACTCTGGAGTTTTGGTTTCTCTGGAAATGTTATTTTCAGTTAGCTTGAAATGATGACTTTCACGTACACACCAGCTTGTTTTATTTTTAGCTTTAAAATATATTTTATTGACTTCAGAGAGGAAGGAAGAGAGCGACAGAAACATCAATGATGAGCGAGAACCCTTGATCGGCTGCCTCCTGCACACCCTTACTGGGGATCGAGGCCGCAACCTGGGCATGTGCCTTAGACCAGAATCAAACGCGGGAGCCTTCAGTCTGCAGGCCAATGTTGTATCCACTGAGCCACACTGCCTCGGGCCCTTATTATTTATTTTTTTAAATAGTTTTCTTATTGATTTCAGAGAGAGGAAGGGAAAGGGAGAATCATTGATAGTCTGCCTCCTGCTCCCTACTGGGGATCGAGCCACAACCCGGGCATGTGCCCTGACCAGGAATCGAACCATGACCTCCTGGTTCATAGGTCAATGCTCAACCACTGAGCCACACCAGCAGGGCACACACCAGCTCGTTTTATCATGACAATTTGCTTCAGACTAACCTACCGATGACAGTTTTTTGTTCCTGGCAACCATAAGGTCGTCTATATCTAAGTAATTTAATAAACACACTTCGAACTTTTTATATTAATCCTAAGTACTGACCTACTTCATTTTACAAATTTGTTTTTACAAAGTCCCAAGTGCATGAATTTTCAGATTAAAGAAAGAAAGAGAGAGATGAAGTCAAATTCGAGGTTTGATCATCTGCAAGGCAGAAGGAATGTGCAGGTTTCACCCAACCCACGGCACATGGACCAGGGAGCATGACAAGGCAGAAAGGCCACTCCCACCAGGCGCACACACCCTACCCCAGGCCCCGACAGGTGGCCTTGCAGTTGCTCTCTATATACCCCCTCTTCTGGTCTCAGCCCTCAAGACAGGTCAGATTCTAGGGCTTTAGAAGCTGTTTCTGACCTTCAGGCAGGATCTGCCGCCTTGAACATCTTCCCTGAGCCACAGGTATGCTTTCTGCAGCAACACAGAACGAGTCCTTCCTCTACACATAATTTCCCTTCACACTCAGATGACTGCTTTTCTCCCTCCACTTTGGGGTAAATATTCCAAATAGGACACAGATTTTAGCTCCCTTACCACCCGCTCACCCTTTTTTCCCCATGCCAACTTCTCTCCAAAAACAAGTACTCAGAGTTAAGCATGGCATTAGACAGGCTTTCCATGGCTCTTAGGCTAAAATAAAAAAATCTGTAATTTGATCTACAAAGCCCTCTAGAATCTGGCTCTGCCCATCTCGCCAGTCTCAGCTGTACCCTCTGCTGTCCTGGTCGTCCTTGATTATCATGTGCCACGCTCCTTCCCTCCTCAGGGCCTTTGCACATGCCGTTCCCACACCCATGTCTCCAAACCTCCCTCTAGCTGGCCAACTAACACTCATCCTTCAGATCTAAGCTTACTTGTCCTCCGAAGAGCCTTTCCTGGTCTCCTCTCTCCACCCAGGCAACCCCTGCACTGGCTCCCGCCTGGCACACACTGTGTGCTCAATACGTGTAAGGTGAACGAATTACATGCAACAGAATTTTCCCTTTCCACAATCTGGACACACTGACTACGGTTAGCGTCCCCCACCCGCAATACATTCACTTCAAGCACTGTACCGACCACACAGCAGCTGTCCGCAGCTGACCCTTAGAGACAAAGCTGAAAGATTAGCCAGCCGCTGGAGGAAACACGCTCATGAAAGAGACCGAAATGCAAAACCCAAAGCCCAAACCTAGACCTGTACCACCGAAGAGTCTGTGCGTAGGGTGAGGAGAGCCTATGGCGGGGGACAGGAATGCTTCTCGAGGTGGCATCCGAGCAGAGAGGGGCAAGGACACCTAGATCTACTCAAAATGAGCTGCACAGCATTAAGTGAGTCACTTCTCTCTGAGGCCGTCCTACCCTGTACAACGAGGGGCTATGGCAGACGACCTCTGGGGGCCTTCTAGCCCTGAAAGTCTAGATACCACGTCCTTGATGTCAATAAACACACTGAGTAGTTAGTACTCATGTGAATTAACTCCCTTACAATGCAGGTGTGGTAACATCTCACTTCAAGCTAAAAACAGAGGTGAGGGATCCAGGCTTTGCCCGGCATCGACTCACAGCCCAGGTTCCTGATGATACTACTTATTAGTTGCATGATGTTTCGTTAGAAAACACCATGAACAGTTTGATCCCTGTTTTGTTTTGAGTTGTTTTCTACAAAGGACATATACCAAAATGTTAACCAGGCTTATGGGTGTGTGTTTTTAAATCTACTTCTAGAATTTTCTAATTATTAATATTTTCAAAATTACCGACTTAGTTTTAATAAACTTCAGGGGAAAAAAACTTCAGAAAAAAAATATTCTGCACCGACTTCGAAGTCTTTCCAAATCCAGCGTACTGGCTACCCATCCCCCCCCACCCCCACCCCCACATTTCAGGCCACTGGCAAATGGGATCAGCACAATCCTCATTCAAGACACCAACGAAAATGTAGACAAGAGCACTGCAGACGCCTGTCATCACCTCATTAACTCCTTTTTCACCCAATAGTTCAAACACTGGAAAAAATCAGACATCCTACCTTTATTGGTGCAACTCACTCAGAATCAGTAAATGCTTCCCCTGTGTTAGTTACACAGGCAGGCAGCAATTCTACTGCACAAAATGGGGCCCAGATGAACGGATTTGTGCTTTATCAGGGGCATTTACCAAAATGCCTCTGACTCAGGAAATGTCTGGTTTTTGCCTGTTTAACCCTCATAACAACCTTACGTAGAGCAGAGGTGACTGTTCTCACTTTATGGCCAGGAAAAGGAGGCATCAGAGAGGTGAAGCGACTTCCTCCAGGTCACAGAGCGAGCGGGCTGCAAGGCTGGCACCGACTCCAAACACCAGCTCCCCCCTCCAGTCCTTCCCTCCTTCTCCTTCTCCCCCCCCCCCCCCCCAAGACGCCGCCACACCACTGGTGAGCCGAAAACTGACCCCCAAACCTGCAAATCCTAAGGTTGGTGACACACGCACCCTCTCCCCCCCCCAAAAAAAAATCATCCGAGAGCAGCGAGACACGGGGCGTCAGCTTGTAAGGCCTCAAGGCATTTGGGCTGCCCCGAAACTGGGCGATAAAACGGTCCACGGAATCATCTGTTGGTTTTTCAAGAAACACACACACACACACACACACACACACATACAAGTTTCTGGTACGAGGCTGCGCTTTTTCTGGGGTTTGAAATCAGTACAACCGACTTTCTGCCCTGAACCCTCCTCCCCTTCTCCGGGCCAGAGGTCCACCCTCGGTTTCCCGCTCGGGCCTGGGCTCGGGCGGCGGCTCGCCCTCCCCGGCGAGGGGGCCACACGGACCAGCGGAATTTATTCCCCCTCGCTGCACAGGGACGGCGCCGACGTACTTTTTTTAAAAAAAAGAAAGAAAGAAAGAAATTCCGGCCTCTAATCCTCGTTGAGGAAACAAACGACCCCGACGGTCGAGAAAACGATGGCCGCCGAGACGCGGGCGGTGGCGGGGCAGGGCCTCAGGCCGCAGCGTCCACCCCCACTTTCCGGAGAGGCGCCCCCAATCTGGGCCTCCCGGCCTCCGGCCCGTCAGCCAGCGGGCGGGCCAGCCCTTCCCCCACCACCCCGCGGGCGGGGAGGGTCCTCTGCCCGTGGGCACCGAGGGCCCGGCGACACCTTCGGAATCGGCCCGACCACCCCCCGCCCCCCCGTCCCAACTCCGGAAACCATTCCAATCGGGCCCAGGGGCCAGGCGGCCTCGCGGGCCTGGGCGCGCGGGCCTGTGGGCGGGTGGGAACTCACCCGCCTCACCGGGGCCGCGCGGGGCCCGGAGGACGTCCCGGCGGCGGCGGGCTCGGAAAGGTGGAGGGGCGCTCCGTCGGTGACTGCCATGGCCGGCGGGGAGGCGCGGACACGAGCGGACAAGCGGGCGCGTCTGGACCTCGACAACTAGGGCCGTGGTTCGCTGGCGCTCACGTTGGACGCGCGCGAGGACCCCGCGCAGCTGCCCCGCCCAGGCCTGTGGCCGCGCCCCTTCCGGTCCGCAAGGCCCGTGAGCGCTCACACGACCCGCCCCCGGCCGGGGTGACGGCAGCCGCGGCGCGGGGCCGGGGGAGTAGGGGGGGCTGTCCCGCTTGGCATCCCTCGGGGCTCGGCCTGTGGCAGCGGATGCCAGGCGGCCCTCCACCCCAGAGTTCATGCTGGTGAAGTCCTTTGTATTCCTCTGCGGAACAGGCCGTGCGCCGTCGGACCGACATTTCCTCCGTTCCCCCTCGGGTTACTTTTCCCTCAGCAGCGGAGTGGCCCCAGGGAAGTCACTAGAAGGGGTCTGAGGCTTGGTCACCCCGAGTGGGGGCTCTCTAGGCGCCCTGTCCCCAGCCCACCCAGGAGCAACGTGCAGGCGCTTGGGGCCCGCCTGTAGAGGTGGCACTTTTTTTTTAGACAGGCAGCGCCGTGGCCACCCGGCCAGACGGGGTCGCCTAGCAACGGCGGGGTCCTTCCTGGCTCGCCGGCGCTTTGGGCCCGAGGGGAGAAAAATCGCCGCGCAGGGCGCTGGGGGCCGAACGGCGGCGGGCGCGGCAGGCGGCCATCGGCCGGCGACGCGGGATTGGCGCGCCCGGGGGTCCGACCGCCGCATCTAACGGGAGATGAACACGGCCGACAAGAACCGGGTGGGGCCCGCGGCCGACGGGCCTGCGCCGCCGGAGGAGGAGGAGGAGGAAGAGGAGGAGGAGGCGGGCGAGGCGGGCGGGAGGGAGCCGGCGACGGACGCGACCCCCGGGCCCAGCGACGCGTTCCGCCTCCTGGCGACTCGGCGGGAGCCGGCGGTGAGGCTGCAGCACGCCGCGAGCGGCCTGGAGCCTCTGGCCTGGTCCGAGGACCACCGCGTGTCCGTGTCCACGGCCCGCAGCATCGCGGTCCTGGAGCTCATCTGCGACGTGCACAACCCGGGCCAGGACCTGGTCATCCACCGCACGTCCGTGCCCGCCCCGCTCAGCAGCTGCCTCCTCAAAGTAAGCCCGCCCGGCCCGCCCGCGCTGCCGGTCCCCGGGGACTGCCCTCTGCACCCCGCGCTCTGGGCGGAGCGGCTGGGGTCGCCGCAGCTGACGACACCGGACCTGGCAGCGAGGTGTGCCCAGCCCTGCAGGGTCTCGCGCCCCTCGGAGCCGGGTCCCCGGAGCCCGGCGGGCCGCGGTGCAGGCTGAGCTCCGCCGCGGGGCGTCCTGAGACTCCATGCCCCGGTGCCCCGCCGCGGTTCCCATTGTCCGGGGCTCACGCCCCGAGGCCCCTGGCTGGCTTTGTTCGCTGGCACGCGCCTTCCTCTCCCTCTCCCTCTCCCTTGGCTTTGGAGAGGAGTTGGTCCTTTCCGTGGTCTGAACTGTCGCAGCGACTTTATTTCTGAAGGGGCCTCACCCTGGGCGGGTGGCAAACCCTGGCTGGGAGCTCTCGCCTTAGAGTTTCTTTAGCTGCGAGAGCCCCCTCGGGAGGTGGCGCGGTCTTTGTGTAGAGGCAGTGCTTGCAGCTGCACGGGAACCACGTTCGCCTCCAGAACCTGGGGGTTCCGAGGTCTTACTCTAGCGGCGTTCTTTCCAGAGTCGTTTTTTCTTCTTAAGGTTCATTTTCGTGGTTTAGAGGTCCAGGGTAAACACTTTCGCTGTTTCAAGGTCTGTCTGTGTATATGTGACCCATCAAAGTGTAAATTCACTCACTGGACAGAGCCCCGATGCCACTGTGTCAGCTGGTGTTGACTTGGGCTCTGCAGGGGGAGCAGCCCGCACCCTCCGCAAGTCGTGAACAGATCCCAGTGTTCTAGCAGGTGGTGACGGGCGCTGTAAAGTCACGAATCTATAGGGTGTCCCCCCCCCCAAATGTATGCATTCCTTACCAGCTGGCCGCTCAATTGATGCCGCTTTTCCGATGTAACCCATTGGAATTGATAATTATTATTATGGTGTTTATACATTCACTAGTGCCCCTGTGCACAGATTCGTGCACGTTGAAAGGAAATTAATTAGAAGGTGGCTGGAGGGGCAGAACTGGGTGAAAGAGGCCAGACACACCCTGGAGCCAAACTCCCGTAGTCCACCCCCTGGCCAGTTGTACCTGGGGCAGTGCAGCAGCTCGAAGGGCATCTATGGAGTGAGCGGGGTCCCTCCAGCAGGTGAGGTCCCTCCGCCTAGCCTTTAGGGATGGGGCCAAAACGGGCTCTCCGACATCCCCCAAGGGATCCCTGATTGAGAGTGCAGTTCTCAGGTGATGCACCCCAGAATTGGGCTCCCTCCTCTCTAATTCCAGGGTGTGTCACCCAAGAATCACCACCAAAGCACGTCAGCTCCTGCATTGAGCCTCTGCCCCCCCCCCCCATGGTCAGTGCATGTCAGTCAGACAGTCAAATGCTTGCTTAGCCTTTTATATGTATAGATAGATTCTTATAAGTGTGTGTACGTTGCGGGGGGAGGGGGGGACACCCTGTATGTACAGAGAATGTATTTATGTGAAAGTGAACTTTAAAAAAAACCTCTCTTACTCTGTACAGTCATTTTAAATGCAGGAAGCCCACACCACTTTTTTTTTTTTTTAGCATAATTCACGTTTTAAGCGGACAACTTGGTGTTGCATTAGGTCATTGGTGAACTTGTGTGACTAAGCCTTCTAAGATCTTGGAGAAGATATGAACAAATTGGTCCAAATATAAACAGATCAGGTGGATGGGGGCTCATGGTGCTATGAAGTTGAGAAACGCTGGAGGAGGAAGGCAGATAAAGGGGTCTTAAAAGGGGTATTCCCCCCTCTGCTGAAAAGGAACTTCCTGTCTCTAAGGATGTTCATATGGACTTCAGGAGCGACCTTCTGGGATCACCTTCTGGAACAACCAGTGGGCGGGAGACAGGGCTGCTGCGAGGGCCGGGCCGAGCCCCTTGCACAAATTTCATGCACCGGCCTCTAGGAGTATATAATCAAATGGTGGGCGGGGGTGGGGTCAGCCTCTGCGAGCTGGACTCTGAAGTGGTATGTTTCTTGGGCATCTGAGTATTTTAATTTGTTAACTAATTTTGTGAGATGCAGTAGGCTCTTTCAAACTAACATATTAAAAAATAACTGCAAAAAACTGTAAGGAATTTCCCTGCTGGTCCAGATTCATGCTGCTCTCGACCCTACGAACAGTTCTTCCTACCTGAGTAGGACAAGAGTTGCGTGAGCTTCCTGTATTTTATCCTGTGCTTCTGCTTTGGGATCCAAATTCTATAAGTTTACTTTTAGTTCTATGGTAGCTTTTATTTATAGTAAGCTTACCTATTCTAACTTATAATATTGTAGGATTTAGTGAACAATTTTATATCTACCCTTCATTTGATGGACATTACCCTACATTTTACAACACACGTATTATGTCTCATTAACATTTACTTACCCCTCAGAGAATTAATAGTCATCATCATAGCTAACATTTATTGAGCACTTACTAATATATGCGTTACATATATTGACTTATGTAACCTTCCTAGTTCTATGAGACATGCAGTGTGATTCTTTGTCACTGAGGAACTCAGGGCCAGAGGTCCGCGCAGTGTGCGCAGGGGCCCGGAGCTGTTACTTGTCGGAGCCGGGATTCACTGCGGCATCTTTCACATTGTATCTACCCATAGGAAGCTCCGGGCTTTCATTAGCATCATTTTATTACCCAGCAAGAAAGAACTTCCGGTTTATACTATGTATCCAGAAGGTTACCTTAAGTGCCTTTTTAAAATCAGGATGTACTGCCTGCGACACCATTCCAGAGTATATTTTTGGATGACCCCCTCCTCCGTCCATACACGCACTAAGGCTGTTTTAAAAGTTCGATACTAAATGCCCCTGTAACCCGTTGGGGGGAAAGACTGTATCCACAGGACTCCTCAGGGGGCAGTTTAGGGAGTGTTGTGTGTAACACTGTAGGAAACGTTAGTCTTCTTGTTCATTTGTTGGACAGCTTTTTGTCTGCCTCTCACTTTACATGCTTATTTATGGTACCTGGCGGTTTCAGCGCAAGAGAGAATAACGTTACATTTGTCCAGTTACCTTATGCTGGTCTCTGATGCTCACGGCTGTCTACATGAGCCTCATGTGTTAAAACACTGAGGAATTTTATTCCCTATCAGGCTTAATAGTCTGTGGCTTTTGTTACCTATTTACCTTTGGAGGGATATTTCAAAACCCTTTCTTGCACTCTGGTTTTCTCACACATTCCCAGTTGTTCAAGCTTTATCGAGGAATGCAGTTAGTGGTGCAGAGTTCAACATCTTCCAGGTTCTGTCTGTGCCCTGGAGGGTAATTCCTCTGGGTTTAGGGACTTAAACTCATTTAAAGTGACTTTCATTATATCTGTGTATGTCTTAGGCTTGAGTTCTTTTTTA
>PVJC01004848.1:41519-53932 GCA_004026665.1 Murina feae
GCCCCCCCCCCCCCCCCCGCTTTAGGCTTCCTGGCTATTTCCTTACAGCTCTGGAGCACATTCTTTTGGTCACTTATCTTCCCCCATCTTTTTGTTTGTTATTTTTATTGATTTCAGAGAAAGGAATGGAGAGGAAGAGGGAGAAAGAATCATTGATTAGCTGCCTCCTGCACGCCCCCTACTAGGGATCGAGCCTGCAACCCAGGCATGTGCCCAGCCTGAGAATCTAATCTTGACCCTGGTTCGTGGGTCGATGCTCAACCACTGAACCACACCAGCTGGGGCTCTTCCCCCGTCTTTAATGTCCCTTTACAATCTTTTTAAAGAGGTCGCCATCATACAGCTAGGCACTGCTGATGTACGTTATGAACCTGGAAGATGGAGAGGAAATTTGCTTTTGTATTGCAAAGATATTGTAAGAATCCAAATATCTAACTGTATCAAAGACGTATATTTTCATGCATTTTAACACTTTTATTGTTTTGTGACTAGTTTAGCTAAATGCTCTGTTGACTCTTAAGAATCAGCCCGGCTGGTGTGGCTCAGGGGTTGAGCGTCAGCCTATGAACCGGGAGGTCACGGTTCCATTCCCGGTCAGGGCACAGGCCTGGGCTGCAGGCTGGAGCGGCTGCCAAGGATTCTCTCTCATCATTGATATTTCTACCTCTCTCTTCCTCTCCCTTCCTCTTTGAAATCAGTAAAAATATGAAAAAAAAAAATAATCAAGTACATCTCCCTCATCCTCATTGCTTATGTCAATTCTAAGAAGGTGGAAACCAGGCTATGAATACTGGCAACATTTATTCTGATCCTTTAAAAGAAATCACCATTTTGTGAATATATGCTTATTTAGTTTTAGGCTTGTATTTGATCTTTTAAATGCATGGCATACTAAAATTAACAAAACTGATAGAAACATTTTGTATGTAAAGTTTTGTACATATTCATTTACTGTAGCCTCAGTAATATAAATACATTTCTAGAGTGAAATATTTATCTGATAGTTTTCATCTCTTATTTCCAGGTTGGCTCAAAAGCAGAAGTTGCTCAGTGTAAACAGAAATTTGCCAGCTCCCCAGACCCCGCCATCAGCCAGACCTTCATGTTGGACCGGGCGTTCAACCCTGAGGGGAAGGCTTTGCCCCCACTGAGAGGGTTCAAGTACACCACCTGGTCCCCCATGGGCTGCGATGCTAATGGCAGGTGCCTCTTGGCAGCTCTGACCATGGACAATCGCCTGACCATCCAGGCTAACCTCAATAGGCTGCAGTGGGTCCAGCTGGTCGACCTCACTGAGATTTACGGAGACCGTCTCTTTGAGACCAGTTACAGGTTCTCTAAAACCGAGGCCCCAGGAGGGAACCTGGCGGACTTTGCCGAGTTCCAGAGGAGACACAGCATGCAGACCCCGGTGAGGATGGAGTGGTCAGGCATCTGCACCACGCAGCAGGTCAAGCATAACAACGAGTGCCGGGACGTGGGCAGCGTGCTCCTGGCCGTCCTCTTTGAAAACGGCCACATCGCCGTGTGGCAGTTTCAGCTACCATTCGTGGGCAAGGAGTCCATCTCTTCCTGCAACACCATCGAGTCGGGAATCACCTCTCCAAGTGTCTTGTTTTGGTGGGAGTATGAGCACAATAACCGGAAAATGAGCGGCCTTATCGTGGGGAGTGCCTTCGGACCTGTGAAAATCCTCCCTGTCAACCTCAAAGCCATTAAAGGCTACTTCACGCTGAGGCAGCCCATCGTCCTGTGGAAAGAAATGGACCAGTTGCCCGTGCACAGCATCAAGTGTGTCCCGCTCTATCACCCTTACCAGAAGTGTAGCTGCAGCTTGGTGGTGGCTGCCAGAGGACCCTACGTGTTCTGGTGCCTCCTCCTGATCTCCAAAGCGGGCCTGAATGTCCACAATTCCCACGTCACGGGCCTTCACTCACTGCCCATCGTTTCCATGACGGCAGACAAGCAGAACGGGACAGTGTACACGTGTTCCAGCGACGGCAAGGTGAGGCAGCTGATTCCCATCTTCACTGACGTCGCCTTGAAGTTTGAACACCAGCTGATCAAGCTGTCGGAGGTGTTCGGCTCGGTGAGGACACACGGGATAGCAGTGAGCCCCTGTGGGGCGTACCTGGCCGTCATCACAACCGAGGGCATGACCAACGGCCTCCATCCCGTTAACAAAAACTACCAGGTCCAGTTTGTCGCTCTCAAAACCTTTGAAGAGGCAGCTGCTCAGCTCCTGGAATCTTCGGTTCAGAACCTCTTTAAACAGGTAGATTTGCTAGACCTTGTGCGCTGGAAGATTCTGAAAGATAAGTGTATCCCTCCGTTCTTACAAGAAGCTTTGGAAAAAAAGATCGAAGGCAGCGGGGCCACCTACTTTTGGCGTTTCAAACTTTTCCTCCTGAGGATTCTGTATCAGTCGATGCAGAAAACCCCGTCAGAAGCCTTGTGGCAGCCCACCAAGGAGGACTCAAAAGTCTTACTGGTCGACTCCCCTGGGATGGGCCCCGCCGAGGACGAGCAAGAGGAAGGCACGTCCTCCAGACAGGCGACCAAGCAAGGCCTTCAGGAGAAGGGCAAGGAAGGGGACCCGGATGACCCCGCAGACGACTCACTCACCCAGTCTGGAGATGTTGGAAGCCATGAACCGATGGAGGAGAAACTGCTTGAAATCCAGGGGAAGATCGAAGCCGTGGAAATGCACTTGACCAGGGAGCACATGAAGCGGGTCTTGGGAGAAGTGTACCTGCACACGTGGATCACGGAGAACACCAGCGTCCCCACCAGGGGGCTCTGCGACTTCCTAATGTCCGACGAGGAGTATGACGACCGGACAGCGCGGGTAGGTGTTGGTCGGCAGAAACGCTGAGACTGAAAAGCCTGCCGTCCTTGGGACCTGATTGAATTCCTAACGCTCGGTTTGTGCTTTGACGTGTTTTAGGTAGTTGCGCGGCCTGGGGTGCTGGAGGATGCTGGGAAACGAGGGTGGGTGCAGAGGACACGTTCCTGTCACACAAAGAAGTTGACTGAGCGACGTGAGGGTTTGCAAGATGAGGTCTCCAGGCGGAGGGTGCACCCCGTGCTGGTACCCCGCCATTCCCAGCTTTTTTTTTCCTAATTTTTGTATCCCCTGTGGAAGGACTGTCACCCCCACTGAGAAGGCATGGGTGAAAGCAGCGAACAGTTGGGTGTGCACGGGCAAGGCCCTTGGGAGCCAACAGCAGAGCCCTTCCTGGTGTAAAGCCTGAGTGCGTCTCCACAGGAAAAAAGCCTCTCTTGAAGAATAGACGTTTGTATGTCTCCCAAGTCACTGTCAGGGTGTTTGGCCCGTTCTAGGAAAGGGAGGGCGCTTGTCCCTGCTGTGAGGGCCTTAATTAGAACGCTTTCTTAAGGACAACAAAAAGCCAAAAGATAACAGGCTTTACATCTCTAAAGTACATACAGAGTAAGTAGGTAAGACCCCCTTCAAACGCCAGTAAGCTAACTGTAGGGAGTGGCAGGTGTAGAGGGGCCGTCTAAGGCTTAGAGCTCTAGTGTAAACGGGTTAAAAACGTCAAAGGAGCCCTAGCCGGCTTGGCTCAGTGGATAGAGCGTCAGCCTGCGCACCGAAGGGTCCCAGGTTCGATTCCAGCCAAGGGCACATGCCTTGGTTTCGGGCTCATTCTCCAGTGGGGGGTGTTGCAGCAGGCAGCCAATCAATGATTCTCTCTCATCATTGATGTTCCTATCTCTCCTCTCCCTTCCTCTGAAATCAATAAAGACATTTTTTTAAAAAGCCATTCCCCTTCTACCACCTCTGCTACCCCCAACACCCTCAGGTGGCATTTAAGGAAAACAAAAAAAACGAACAAACAAAAACGTGGAAGAACATTAACTGCTAGAGATACAAGATGTTTCTGAAGCGTTGGGGTTCCCATCCCAGTGATAACAGCCACGAAGGTTTTTCCAACAAAAGAATGAAGCCGATCAGTGTTCCTGAGACTTTGGTTGTTGAAGTAGTGTAACCGCAAGACCGAAGCAGAGAACAGGGAAGCAGTGAGGCCTCGCACGGGCCTGCGACCTCCCCCCGCCCTCCACTCCCACTGTGGGTCCCGCCCCAGCCTGCCTCTCCGCAGGTCAGTGGATCTCACACTGCAGGCAACTGGACCGGAGGCTCGCTCGGGGGTCTTGGGCCGTCACAGGGGAAATGATTATTTCTTAGTCCTGGTTGTCTTTTCCTTTGCAAGCCTTTCTTGAAGAGTAGACATTTGGACAATCTACCGAGTTAGTATTTCACGTGATACTTCGCTTACAGAAAGTGATGCTTTTCCTTCTTAAAATTAGAATGTTGTAAGTAATAGCTAAATACTTTGTCTTCTAACAGAACTCTGAAGTCCTTGTTTCAGAAGCAACAAAAACAAGGCAAGTAACAGATGGTGGTTTTCAGAACAGTTCTCCTTTGGTGGTTAGAGTCTGCCCTGTTGTCAGAGGCCCTGGAGCAGTAGGTCTCACTCAGCCGGTGGGCGCAGCTGAAGGCCTGGTCCTTGCACTTCCCAGACCTGCGATGGGAATGGAATCTGCCCGGGCCACAGAGCTGCCTAACTGTTCCCTGCATTTGTGCCGGGCAGCCCTGCGCTCTCCCCTGAACCGCCCGCCGCCTTGTCTCCGCAGGTGCTGATTGGCCACATCTCCAAGAAGATGAACAAGCAGACCTTCCCCGAGCACTGCAGTCTGTGTAAGGAGATCCTGCCCTTCACAGATCGCAAGCAGGCCGTCTGCTCCAACGGCCACATTTGGCTCCGGTAAGCCTCTACCCCAGGCCCTGCTCGTGCGCCCGGTTCACGTTCGCGTAGCGCAGACCACTGCAAGGGCTCCCCCCAAACGGAGCTGCCCCTGAGGCTGGAGAAGCTGCTGCTCTCGGACCTGGCACAGGGGCGCTGCTTCAGGCTGACCGGAGCCAGGCGCCTGCCGCAGCGATGGTCACTGCCCGCCATGCACAGGAGTTCCTTTATGTGGGAGTGCCGTCTTCCCTTGAGGTAGCATTACGGTTTTCAAAGTGATTATTACTAAAGTAATACCTGTTAAAGTTAGCGGAATCTAAAAGCACCGATGTGCTTTTTTTGCTTGACTTTATGATAAAAGGCAAAAGTCCTCCTCCTCCTCTGCCCTCAGTCTCACTCCAAACTCAGCGTGTCCTCCTTTTGTGGTCACAGTGGGCAACTCCCCTCCTCCTCCTCTCTCCTTTTTCCTTCTCTCCCTCCCTTCCTCTCTTTCCTCCTCTTCTTCCTTCTCCTCCTCCTCCTCTCCTTTCTCCTCTTCTTCCTCCTCCTCTTCCTCTTCCTCCTCCTCCTCCTCCTCCTTCTCCTTCTGAAGCACTTCCATCACTGACTTCCTGGACAGAGCATTCCCTACTTTTCTCCCTGCCTCTGACCCTTGCTTCTTAGCTGTCTGCTTAATGTCCATGTAGCAGCAGTCAGCTCATGACAGGATCAACAGCCGACATCTCGAGCACCAAAGGTGTGGCAGGCGCTCTGCTGAGCGGTGCACGGGTCCTGAGTCACTGTTCTCACAGCCATTGTGCATGGGGACACTACAGTGATTTCCATTTCTACGGAAGAGGCAGCTGGCCCTGGGGAGGGCAGATCATTTGCTCCGTCACACGGGTGGTGGATGGCAGAGCTAGAGCCTGGTGTCCGGCTGCAGAGCTCACAGGAGCAGCTGCCATGCATCGTGGTCTCTCATGGGCTCTCTAACGACAGGGCCCCTCGTGTCTGCTGATTGGAGTTAGTGCCAGAACCTCCGGCGCGTTTCTCCACGGGAGAGGGCCTGGCTCTCGCCAGGTGTGAGCTGCTTCTGTGCGCCCAGGTCTCCTAGAGTGAGCCCACTTGGAATCTTCCTCCCTCCTCTTCCTCTGTGTATGTTGCTGCTCCTTGGCTGCTCAGCTTAAAAACTGTTGTCTTTCGGGAAAACCTCCCGTGCAGGCCCAAATGCACTCCTTCCCATCTCCTTGAGTTCCCCGCTCTGCCTGGCCTGGTCCTGGGAGAGGTGCGTGAGCAGCATTGGGTGGACTTGAGCCTGGGCGCAGAGGTTCTCGCCCTTTCTATTTCACACCATTCATTTTGTCCTCTCCCTCCTTCGGGTTTCCCCACTGTGCTGGCAGGTTGTTAAACTTAGTGCCCGAACTTAACAGTCACTAACAAGAATAATGTGCTATGTGGTCAGTTTCCAGCATGCCACCCAGCCCAAGCACAGTCAGGGAGGGACAGGCGTCTCCCAGGGCTGAGCACGAGGTGACCGTCTGCATTAGCAACTACCGGTTGCTGGGAACTGACAGACAGGTCCCTCGGTGTGGGTGAGGGCCCAGCAGCTGCAGAGGGGCGCGGGGGTGCCACGAATTTGTGAACAGTGGTTAGCGTGGCTTGCAGTGTGACTGGTGCGTCACCTGCAGCACTGCCGCCTTCCAGTGTTGGTAGAACTGACCGTGCCGTGTCTTCTTTCAGGTGCTTTTTAACCTACCAGTCCTGCCAGAGTCTGATATACAGGAGGTGTTTGCTCCACGACAGCATTGCCCGCCACCCGGCCCCGGAAGGTGAGTGAGCCTCTCCCAGCCTCGGGTCGCACTGCTCTCACAGTGTTACATGAAGCCACAGCCAGTTAACCCCGTGCCCGGGATATGTCGTGTTCAGACGCGTGCTGCGTTTACCGTGTCAGTTTGCCCGTCTGCTCCTGAAGGTGTTAGTTCAGAACACGCCCGCGGTTCTTTGACCCAACAGGTCTAGATCACGTTTGAATGAAAACTGCCCCCGGCCGGAATCGAACCTGGAAACCTTCAGTCCGCAGGCCAACGCTCTATGCACTGAGCCAAACCAGTTAGAGCCTCTTCCCTCCTCTTACTGGATTATTTCAAGACAGATTTGGGGGATTTATAAATACTCACTGAAAGCTACTATACCATTTAGGCAGAAAGTCAGGAAAAGATTGAAACAAGTTTTAAAAGCAAACGCCCTGTGTGTGACTGGGCCCGGGCCACATCAGCTTTGGGCAGAGAAGCTGCGGGTCTGGAGGAGGAAGCAGTTCTCGGCCGGGAGCTCGGCAGGGGCTTTGCCACGTGTTTCCTTCTCCACCGCACGTGTCTTCTAAAACTACGGTCACTGTAATTTTATAAGAGTGTTTTAACATGTATGAGTGATGCGCTCTGAAAGAAATACAGTCCTTTGAATTGGATCAGTTCAGCTCTGACATCCATTCACTGCCTCGTTTTCCTTTTTCATCACAGAAGGATGAGACCGCTTAGCTTGGGGGTCACAGGCTAGCCCGGCCTTGCTTAGAATCCTGGGGTGGGGCGCTTTGTCCAGGGGCACAGAGTGGGGGCAGAATGCCGCCCGGACACGGCAGCTGGTTCACAGTCATCCCAGCGGCCCTTCCCGAAGCCCACCCTCAGCACCTGTCTTCCTTGCAGACCCTGAGTGGATCCGGAGGCTGCTGCAGAGCCCCTGCCCTTTCTGCGACTCTCCTGTCTTCTGACCGGCGGCGGCGGAGTGCACGGGGCCGGGACCCGTGGGAGCGGTCCGGCCGGAGAGGCTGCGCTGGGCCTGCGCAGGGCGGGGCGCTCCTCGTGGCTGGAAAGGGGCCGAGAGATTCCGAGCGCACCCTCCGTCTCCGCGACGAGAGGCGTCTGTGAGTGCGGGACGCCGAGCCCAGGCATTTTGAGGTGAACGACAGCCCCACTCTATGCCCAGCGAGGAGCACTTGCTTTTAAAGCTTCTTGACTGAAGCAGTTTGAACCGACACCCTGTCATTTCTCGGCACAGAGGTTTCTAGAGACTGGAGGAGGCCTGTGGCTCCGTGAGGATGTAACCCTGGCCTGGGTCTGGAATGCCTTGTGGCTCCAGAGCGCGGAGTGGCCGGGCACGTGCTGGTCAGTGTCCAGCAGATGCTCACAGCGTCTGAGCGCGGGGCCTGCTGCTGGCCCCAACAAGCAGCTGTGGAACCGGATCTGCCGGTTCTTGTCTGAAAACATTTTCCTAAACTATATTTTTAAGAGGTTGAAGCCAAGACTAAAATTGGGTTTTGTGCGTCCAAAGGCCAAGTGACTCTGTAAAGGAATAACTGTGACTCACTTTGAATGATCTCCCTGTCATCAGTGTCCTGCCCCAACTCCTCGGCGTGGAAAGATGTAGGTGCTCCAGCTCCGGCGGCCATGCCTCTTCGGACCGAACTGTGGTACCCGAGCGAGACACCTGTGCATCGAAAAGAATGTTTTCTTTCAGTATTAAATCTTGGAGTGCTTTTAATGTTGACATTTGCAGAAGGTTCATGTCTGTCCGGCCAGAGTCTGCCTAGAGACTGCCAGACAGACGGCAGGCACTTGCGCCTGCTGTTACAACACAGGTGTCTCTGTGGGCAAAGAGATGTTCGATGTTCGTTGGTTTTAAAACCTAAAACAAAAAGTAGCCATTCCGGGATGAAGCGTTGGGTTTTTACAGGCAGGTCGTAGGGATCGGTGCTAACCGGGACTGCCGGCACACGGCGTGGCAC
Source organism: Murina feae (assembly GCA_004026665.1). Lineage (NCBI taxonomy): Eukaryota > Metazoa > Chordata > Mammalia > Chiroptera > Vespertilionidae > Murina > Murina feae. The sequence continues at coordinate 50,043 of PVJC01004848.1, forward strand.
ATGGCGTGGCACGGAGCGCAGTTCTGGGAGTTGGGCGGGAAGTACAAAGTGGAATTCTGACTCATCCTACCTGCCGTCTAGTTTGCCTTGACCGGTTTTCTGCTTTTACTTTGTATCCTTAGTGAAAGACATTTTGCCTCACTTGCTATTTCTCATTTTGGTGGTGATTTCAAGAGTAGCTCTATCCAGCCTTTAGTGTCGGGCACATTAAGTTGATTTTCAAGGAAGGGGACCAGTCAGCGTTAAAATCATGACTAGCACAACGGCAGGTGTGTGGTTGCAGTCCCTTTATGCCTGTAGCCGTGTCACCCATAAATGTGACAGTAACAATTGGGATCCTGTCAAGGAATCACTGCCGTTTTAATAATCATGGAATGCTCGTTTCACTTCCGTTTTTGTTCCTGCTCAGAGTCAGTAGCTGCGCTGTTGGAAGAATGCGGCGCTGCTGCCATTTAAGATGCTAAGTATTTTTTTAAAGCGCTTGTGCGTTTGGGGGAAACTGAATGATTAGGAGTTAACTGAAGAGGGTCTCCCTAATGAATTATGTTGTGTGTCTGTATAGGAATGATCATGCCGCTCCTACCAGAACATGGCTTCTCCCCCTGGGGCCTGAAGCCCAACCTGCCGCCGCCCAAATTCCCGCCCCCTGTCCGTGGAGGTGAGCCCCCCAGCCCAGGAGGAGGAGGAGCTGAGGGAACGGCAGCATTTTTAATCCTCACCTGAGGATATGCTTTTTATTGATTTTTAGAGGAAGGAAGGAAGGAAGGGAGAAACGTCGATCAGCTGCCTCTTGCACATGCCCCTCAGGGACTGAGCCTGCCCCCTGGGTGTGAGCCCTGACTGGGAATGAAACGTGTAGCGTTTGTCGTACGGACGACAGTCACCAGCTAAGCTGCACAGGCCAGGCGAGGAGGCCTACGTTTTTTGAAGGACGGGTATCTTCTGCCCTTCTTTCTTGTTGGAGATGGGGCAGCGCACACACACAAACGAATGAGTCTCTTTATAGTTAGCCTCGTTCGACAGCCTCACGCCTCTGCCTGGCGCAGCCATTCACTGTGGCTGTGTCTGTAAGTGCTTGGCTGCCCTTCTGCACGCTGGAGGGTCCGCAATGCAGTGACCGACAGAACGTGTCCCCCACAGAGTCCCCTTCCCTCAAGGGTCTAACCCACACGCATGGTTTTCAGGTTAGTGTTTAGCGCAGTATCCGCTGGCAGCTTTAACCAGGGTTTTAGACTGTGTCTCAAGTCTCCGAGTTTTAAACTTTATTTCTTCTTGAATCTCAAAGGGGCTTTTGGAGTTAAGAACTTCACGTCTGCTGACATGGTCTCTGCTCTTCACACTGACGCTAGAGCACGTGAAACGTGACTGTTCTCTCGTGAGGTCAGATTTGCACGTGTGGAGTGGCTTCCTGTGACCGCAGTACTGCAGCCTCGGACCCGGTGCAGCTGTCGGGTGTGCGGGGACTGTGCCTGCTCCCAGGGCGCCGCTCCGCCAGTGTGAGGCCTGTCAGTGGGTCGAGGGGCCGAGGCCTCCCACACGCAGAAACCGTTTGGGGCAGGACTTTCTGAAAACCTGGTGTGAACTTAATGAATTTGATGGGAACGGCTTAACGGTGTCCTGGGAAGAACTTGATCCTTTGGGTGTGTGACTCTTTCTCCCCCAGTGTTTATCCAGTTGGGCGGCTCAGCGTGTGTAGCTTGCCTTCCCTTTGAGTGATAACTGTCCTCTCGTGGGGAGACTTAGTGCACCGTGAGGCCCTGGGCGTGAGTCTGGCTAGAGCAGTGCTGCGGGGAGTGCCACACGGTGTCTGTCCATTCATTCCTGACCTGGGGGTAGTTGAAAAGGGGCGGGTGGAGCTCTCATGCCAACAAAGCAGGGGTGTAGGCTGTCTGGTTGAAATACTGTAAATGGGTTGGGAGAGTTCAGTTTCAGAACTCTAAATGTCATGTGTCTTTTATAAGGTCAAAAGTTGTTTATTTCGCCATCGTGAAATCTCGTTCCTTGCACAGGAAGATCCTGTAAAGTGGTCGCTTTAGAGGACGTAAGAGGCTGGTGGCCTTGAGGCATTTCAGACTCCATCAGTTTGCCACTCGGCTGACAGACTGGGTGTTTGGTTTTGGTTTGGGTACTAGTTAGAATTAAATGCAAAAGTCAGTTAAGTCTTCTTAAGACTGACTCAGATTTGTACTTTAATGTATGAAAAGAAAGGGAATGTCAAATTTATACAAAAATAACACTGTATAGAAAAGGAAGTCTGTGTTGTGTGTACTGATACGTAGTTTATGTTTACCCAGTGCCCATGCTATAATTTTTGTGTTCTGCTTTGAATTTTTGTATGTTTACATATGACTTTTTTGAAATAAAAAAAACAACAGGCATTTAAAAACGTAAGGTTAGCTCAGTGGACAGAGCGTCGGCCTGCTTTCTGAAAGGTCCCGGGTTCAGTTCCAGTCATGGCACATGCCCAGGCTTGTGGGCTCGATCCTCAGTAGGGGGCGTGCAGGAGACAGCTGATCCATGATTCTCTCTCATCATTGATGTTTCTCTCTCCTCCTCTGCCTTCCTCTCTAAAATCAATAAAAAAAAAATTTTTAATAAAAAAAAGGTTATAAAAGGGAGTGTTTTTTTTTTTAATTTTGCCATCTGATTAGGTGGTGTGTGAAGACTTCATGTTTAAATGATAACTTTACAGATAATAACACCTTTTGCTTGGAATAACCTGCCATCCAGAAAAATGGCTGCTTCCTCCATCGCACATATGTATGTAGTGTTCGTTGTTAGGCTGTAAACTCCTCAAGGGCAGGGACTGTCCGTTTCGTCTCGGTACTTACGCAGCACCGAGGTCACGCGCCAAGGTCAAGCGCTGTGCGAGGGAAGGGGCTGTGGTGCCGCCTTTAAAATGAGGCGCGGCTCCCTTCTCCCAGGCGCTGAAAACTGCAAAGAACTGACGACCCGAGGGGACCGACTTCTTTCTTGGGTTTGAACTGAGCTTCTTGGGTCGAACCAGATGGTGCCAGATCCTCAGCACCAGCCAGCCTTCCTTTCCTGAACACAGTGCCCCGGCGCCCTGAGCTTTCCTCTCGCGTTAGGGCAGTGGGTTCTGGGGAAGTCTGACGTGGGAAGATTCTAGAGAAAGTGCAGTGGAAGTCTCGGAGGGTGTCTGTCAATGCGTAGCCTGTTTTACTGAAGGAGGCCAGACAGACCCTCTGTCTCTTTACCAGTCAGCTGCTAGCAGCTCTCCAGCTGGCGAAAGACCATGGATTTTAGCTTTTCTCCTTCTTGGATGTCCCTGTTGCTCACCTGATTCTCGTCCTCAGAATCTAATGAAGCTGCTGTGAACATCCAGTGCTGTACGTAACGGCAGTTTTGTAAAAATGTGGTAAAATAACCTGAAATATGTTGTGTTTTGTATGCAGAGCCACTAGTATTGTTATCCCAGCCAGCTTTTTATTCAAAATAAAAAAATAACAGAATTGTTTGCATATTGAGTGCGTATCTTAGCAGGGTTGCATGAGTTGTGGAGAAGCTCAGAAGCCTCCCTCGGCCTGACAGCAGCAGGAGAAGCTGTGCTCAGGAGAGAAATGGCCATTGGCAATGACCTCGGAGTCTATCCAGCCTCCGATTTATTCCAGAAAACACACGAGGAATGTAAGGGGAAATAGTCAACAGAGCATCAGTCACGTGAGGACACACATTGTCCACTTCAGGGAAACAGCACCTGGTGGTGACGGAAAACCAAGCACCGAATGCAATAATTGCACAACCATATGCATCACCGAGACCAGCACTCCTGCTGCCAACAGCCAGAAAAGCCAGACCTACACCACACAGGCTAAACAAAGTGAAAACACACGCCTAAGCCTATCATGAGGCTGCTGAAAATCAGAGAA
>PVJC01004849.1:0-61770 GCA_004026665.1 Murina feae
AAGTGTCCCTAATTAAAAACCCATGGCTCTCTATACCTCTATACTTACAGGGAGAACCACTAGCCCACCCACCTCTGCCCACTTGGCATCTTGACAACTAGGCCAGGAACCATGAAGTCATTGAAGTGCATTCTATGGTGGTTAAGAGACATGCTAAAGAGCACTCATGAAGGCAAGAACGAAATAGTTGAAAATTCCTACCTGGGTGGCAGACACCTATCCTGAGTGATGTGGAGCTGAAGCCTCATATACGTCCACAAAGGAAGGCTGTACAGAAAACAGCTGAGTTCTAAAGAGTCATATTCTTCCTGTTTTTAGGCACCGCTAGCTGCCTGTACCCTGCACCTACCATGTGGTTTAGGTCAAAGAGTTGCCTCTATGAATCAGAACAGTATCTTCCTACTCTCTCTTCTTCTAGTGTGGCAGGCAGCTGTTTCCCACCACAGCAGGCTCCCAGGGGGCTGCAATCTGAGGCTGACTGCGCAGAGAGCCTGTTGTGGGTAAACATATGGTGGCTGCCTCTCCATAAACAGGGCCCACATCACAGTGCCTCTGGGTGGTTGCGTGGGAGGGCAGTGGGCCTCTTCCATCTGTTAGGAGCTAAAGCAATGGGCACACTGGTAGCACTGTGCCCCCTCTCCTCCCACATGCTGTCTACTCAGGTCATGTTAATGAAGAAATAGTCTGTCCTTTCTGGACCTGGTGCAAGGACAACAATAAAGGAAGCTCCCAGCATGCTTTAGCCCAGTCCTCACACGTGCTAAAGGAGTTCTACTCAGAAGGTGCTACCCGGAGAGGAGAGAGCATGAGGCTATAATGCCAGCATTTCCAGACTCAAAGCACTTTTCTTTCTTTTTTTTTTTTTTTAATATTTATCTTTATTGTTCAGATTATTACAGTTGTTCCCCTTTTTTCCCCCATAGCTCCCCTCCTCCCAATTCCCACCCCAACCTCTGTCCTTGTTCCCCCACTGTCCTCATCCATAGGTGTACGATTATTGTCCAGTCTCTTCACGCATCCCCAACACCCTTAACCCCCGAAAATTGTCAGTCCACTCCCTTTCTATGCCTTCAAAGCACTTTTCTATCACAGCAGCTACGCAAGCTTGGATGAGCCTCAGTTCCTCCACCACAAATGTGACTTCAACAGCTACTTCCCCTTCAGGAATTTATGTAAATGGAATCACATGCGCAGAGGATGCTTTGGGAAACTCGTTGTGGTTATAGATGTGATATAAACACAATGTCAATAGTTTTACTATTATCATCAAGACGCATTTGTAAGCCATCTTAACTGCTGGTGGCAGGTGAGCTGTCTTTTTCATTTGGAGGCTCAGAGGTGTACGTGCTCGATGCAGAATGATTCACCCTGAGTAAGACCTAGATGTGACATAACTTCCTGGAAAGTATAATCTACTTCCTTCCTTACACACTGGGTGAGATCTCCACATATGGAAGCCTGCACGCCAAGGACCCCCACATAGCACATTATCACTGAACAGGATGCCTGGCCCCACAAAACAACTGTATCATTTTATGTTACCAGCAGAAGTGCACAGGGTTCTAATTTAAATGTCTCCACATCCTTTCTCATATTTGTTTTTGTGTGTGTGTGTGTGTGTGTGTGTGTGTGTGTGTTTGAAAGTCATCCTAATGGGTGTAAAGTAATATCTCATTGTGGTTTTAATTTGCACTTCCTTAATGATTAGTGATGTTGAACACGTTCTTATTGGCCATTTGTTTATCTTTACAGAAATATTTTTCTATGCCCATGCTTAATCCATTTATTTGTCTTCTTGTTGAGTTGTAAGAACTCTTTATATATTGTGGATATTAACCTCTTACAAGATACATGATTTGCAAATATTGCCTCCAGTTCCATGGATTGGTTGCCTTTTCACTCTATGCACAGTATCCTTTGGTACACAAAGGTATTTAATTTTGATAAAGTTCAATATATCTTTTTTTCACTTTTTGACTATGCTTTTGGTGTCATATCCCCTATCATTTTAGAACCTTGGAATCTAGTACATGTCTATAGCTGTCAAAGATATTGGGCAAGCCCTACTCTACTCACTATTTCTGCAGCACATAAATTTAGGACTTTCTTAACCACCTAGCTTAGCTTTTACTGTTAATATTTCTTAGTTATATAACTTTTATTATATGTCTGATTTGCCCACCCCCAACAGTGGGGAGTCTATGATAGAACAAGAAAATCTTAAAATTTCTCTATGATGCTTCTTGGGAGAGATCTCAACTATAATTTTTAAGTTAATTGAAAAATAATAATTGTTTAAATTATAATTCTTAAATTAATTGAAAAAATATATAATTTATTTATCTATTTTTATTGTGGTTTGTAATACTTTTAATGGCATCACATAGACAAAAATATTATTTGAAGTATTACGATGCTTACATTCCTTATAGTTAAAAGGGGCAGTCCAGCTAGTCAGCAGCTGAAAAATGTTATCCTTGAGCTCCAGGTGATATACCAAGGCTATGTAATGAAAATGCTGCAGCAAAAGTAATGAAACTCTTGCTTGAAATTTCTTATAAAGAGCACTGTTTATAAGCATTAAGCACTTTAAGAGATATGTGTCCAAAAATAAGGGCATAACAAAGTATACAATCAGGTAATACAATATGATGTAGCCTGGGAATAAAGTATGCAAGGAATTGCAAATGTCATATTTTGGTAATATAATGTTTTGTACAGAAAAACAAAACTATAGAGTATGAATCTAATTGAGTTTAAAAAATACAAAGACAAAAATTATTATAAAGATGTTAAATGTGTCTCTATCTAGTCAGTGGAATTTGGGGTAAATTTTATTTTCTTATGATTTTCTACATTTCTAGAGAAAATTTAAGTGGCTATGCATTGCTTTTTATATTTAAAACAGGGCTAATAAGTGTCTGTCATTAAAAACACAGGCTGCTCCTTCCCCCTTCTTGTCCTACCCTGTAGGCTCAGACACCTACAAGATGGCCACCAGGTGAGGAGCCGACTAAAGACTCATCATGTAGCCCTGGAAGCAGGTGTTATGTGGCAGAGACACGTGAAATGAGGAGATCTCACTTGATTCTATCAATATGTTGTTTTAAAAACAATTTCTAGAATTGCCATAAAATGTGTGTTTGTACATGTGTATGTATGTGTGCTTAGCACATGCACATAACTACAGTATGAAAATCTCAGTTGTGAGGATATCATATGTGGGAACCACACCAGAGTCCCCTGATAGTCAAGGTTAGAGTGTGGGGGCCTTGCTGATAGTATGCCGAATGTCCAAGGCCACTCTGCACCCAGGCTAAGGTACCATAAGCAGCTGCAAGGTCACAGCGATCTCACAGTATGCTGTGCCTTGCTGTAGCCAGTATGATAGATGTAACTATTGACATGAAGCCTTCTTTGTCTCTGGAATAACATACAAGTTACTGACTAGCTAGTCTGCTGAAGTGTGTGAAGAAGTGTACTGAGGAGACAGAGCTGGGAGAGAAGCTCGGAGGTAGTTACTATGTGCATCTACAGAGACCAGTCAGTGTGCTGGACAGGGGAGACAGGAGAAGCTGCTGAGCCAGAAAGCTTAGGTACTGCTACGAAGTGAAGCGGTGAGTCCTGTGGGCAGTGTGAGGCTGCTCAGATAATCACTGTGGGTACAGAAACTGCTCCTTCTGTGTAGGAAAGATATGTATTTACCAGCTGGTATACGGCTGCAGTATAGGACTGTTGTAAAGAATGGTTTTGTCTGATGGCTATATGGCCACTGGCTTCAGCAATACACCCACAGCTTCTCATGGCTTCTCCATCTAAGACCAGGCATCCAAGGAGGTCCAGCCCCAGGCAGAGGTGCTAGGACCCAACACCTGGTACTAGCAAGCAGAGGATAAAGGAAGAATTTGGACTAAGTTCCCAACAGTTAGTAGAGGGGGCAGGGTTAGAGAAGGAACCTGCCCTGGCGAAGTAGGGAAGAATCTAGAAGAATATATGGACTCAGAGCAACTCAGAGCAGCAATGCCAAACAGGGATCTTGCTGTGCTCTGACAGCATGCTAAATATATTTCTTTTTTGGGGGGATGGGGGGGTCCACAGCTGTTTCCTTGGGGATCTACCAGAAAACTTACTTTAATGATTTTTCCTGCCACCCTTTCAAGGATAGGATATCCAAGGTCTCTTTAACTAGTGGAAACTGAATAAGAGACAAGAGATACATTTTCCCGACCCTATTATTCTCATGCTCATCACAGGTCCTCTCACAGGGACTCATGTAGGCACTACCCATGACGGGGAATTCTGTTTTCACTGCCCTACACACAAGCCCAGCACATTCCCAGGGGAAGCTGGAGGAGTGGGGAGAAGGGCCCACTGCCTCACTTCCTCCATGCTGACAGTCCACAACCCTCCCAACTGTTATCCTCACTTTAATGAAGGTGGGAACCTTCATTCTCTTAGAAAGTACAAAAAACATAACCCTGTTGTTACATTTTTTAAAAATATTTTTATTGATTTCAGAGGACGGGAGAGGGAGAGAGAGAAAGAAACATTAATGATAGGAGAGAATCATGGATTGGCTGCCTCCTGCACACTCCACACTGGGAATTGAGCCCGCAACCCGGGCATGTGCCCTGACTGGGAATCAAACCGTGACCTCCTGGTCCAGGGGTTGACACTCAACCCTGAGCCACACCAGCAGGGCTGTTAGTACTTTTCACAATGATTGATTGGTTTTCCTTCTAGTGTCCACCCCATCAGTGGTCTTTCAAATCCCTACCATATATGTTCATACCCTAATACCTACGTGTTAAAACATACATGGGATGACATAAGTTACTTTTACCTCTCCTTCATATTATAATTAGGATATTAAATTTAGCTGAAATTTTAAAGTATTTGATATTACATGTGAATGCAAGGAATATGACCTTTTAGTTTAATTTCAGAAGAGCAGATGGGTGTTAGCTATTTCTTATGAAAGCGGGCTGAGGGCCAGGGCTCCAGTTGTTTCCCCTGATTGGGCAGAAAATTTCCCTTCAGTGGGCAAGATCTAGGAAGCCCTGTTTTAGCCTCAGCTCCAAGCCATGTTCCCTGAGTCAGCTTTTACCAGCCGCAAACTGAAATGTTGTGATCCACCTGACCCCTTTCCTGTACCTGTCCAATGTCCAGGAGCCAGAAGACTGTGTCTTTCCCAACAATGTCGGTCGTCCAACCGACAGTATGAAGCAGGTGGCCAGACAGCCTGGAAGTCCACCAAGGAACTGCCAACAGAGAAACCTGGCTCAGGTTCTGTCACACCTTGCATTTGTTCACAGTTGTGCTTGGAATGGAACACAGATCCCATCTCTGCTTTTCAGGGGTTGAGGGTGCCTGACATTTACCAAACCTTCCCTTCCTTCCTTCAGCAAGTGTCCTCTTACCCATTAATTGTCCCCTGTGATCACTCTCCCAGGTGTTTGGCAATCATTAGCCACATTCTACAGATGCAGAAAGGGAGGCACAGAGAAATTAAGCAGGAGGAGCCATCTCCACTACAAGGGTATTTTCACATGCCACTTGGAGAATTGTCGCATTCTCACTGTATTTGGGCAACAGAAGACCTTTGAGAGGAAAGGGCCTGAGTTTGCTCAGTCACTCACTCACCAAGGGACCCCCTCTCAAGGGGATGGCACTTTCAGAACCAGATGTGCTGGATGGAACACAGCGCATCTCAGGAGCAGCTGGCGCTGTTGTTAAGTTCTTACTTACAGTCACGAGAGCTCCTAATTCAGCAGGAGGCAGAATGGGTCTAGTTTCTGAGACAAGTACACATGTGAAGCAGTTATAGTCTGCTCTCTTTGTAACCTTCCCTCTTCCGGTTGAACACCCGTGGCGTCATGTTACTCTTTCCCCGCAATGCACATTTATATAGCCTTCTGACTTGTGACCACCCTCTGTTATACAGTGTAATTTGTCACTGTCCCTTTCAAAATGGGGTGGCGAAGGTTATCCTGTTAAATTTGTTCTTAATTTGGTGCCAACTTTGGGCTTTTCAAGGCTACTTTGAATCCTGCAAGTTCACAGAGAAAACCAGCAATGCATTCCTGCCCCTCCATGACCAGAATTTGTTTGTGTTTAAAATACTATAGATAAATGTGCCTCACACCAGTTTTTGGTGAAGAATGAGGATGGACACATTAGTGACCTCCATCTTTTGAGGACAGAACTTGTGGTATGAGGCTAAAGACCTCCTTCCTGTCCCCTGGGCCGATACCCACTGCCACCAACACACGTGAACACACACTCATATATACATATTCATACATACACACATATACACATATACATGCATACTCACATGTACTCACACACACATACACACGCTAACTCACTAACACACACCCCTCCATCCTGGTGCCTCACCCTCATTACTGTCTCCTTTCCTCACCTTAATGTGCTCACTCCTTAATTCTCTGCCATTTCTGCTTTGTCTGCTGCTCCAGATTCTCTGCCAACCTCACTCTATATTTATCTTGAAAAAAGTCCAACACGTAACCCAATTTCCAAAGGCAGATCTAGGTGGGACAATTGCTATTATATAGGACAGGCATCTGGCTGAGTTCAGGAGATGCCCTCATTTCAGGGAGAGGCCATTTCCTGTCATTCCATCTAAATGGTGTGCTGGCCCCACCTCTGCCCTGAACCCACTCTCTGGGAGGCCCTGTAGCCTCTCATGTCCAGGGAGCATCATGAACATCACACTCTGGAGTGTGACCCTGAGTATAATGGTGCCCCAAGGAGCTGGGCAAGGCAGAGGGACTGGCTGCTTTCTGTTTAGTCCAGGGGCGTCTTTAATGCCTTGGGCTGTTTGACACTACCTGTGTGTGGAAACCCTCTGTCCTCTTGGTTGTGGGGGTGGCACACCCCTGGACCTCCTCCATTGTGGCTCTCTCCTTCGCTATCCATCAGGGACATATCTGTATATTTTAGTACTGGGTCCTAGGGCCTCTTCTGCGCTCTACCTTCATTTTCAACTGAGGTGATGTCATCATCAATGTAGCTGTCAATGCATCTAAATGCCCATGGCGACTCCTACACATGCCAAATTCCAGTTCCTGATTGTGACCTCTACCTGCATTCTCCTATGTGTACCTGCTTCCCTGACATTCCACCTGGATGTGGAACAGGCGAATAGAACTCACTTCCCTGCCCCACCTGGTTAGTGTTGTCATATTCACTCTTGGACTCAGCAGTAGCCTCATGACAGTTTTACCAGCTTCCTCTCCTTCCTACAATGTTTTCTGAGCAGTTGCCCATGTATTCTTGTTAGAGAAGACATGTCAGGGAATCCCTCCCTGACCCTGCATGTCTGCCAAGACTTCCACTGAACTTAGAGTAACATGCAAATCCCTTACCACATGGCCAACCTGTTCATGTTCCAGCTGTATCTGGGGCCAATCTCCTCCTGGCTCAATACAGTCCAGTTGCACTAACCAGCTTTCTTTTCTTTAATAATCCAAGCCCACACCTGATTTAGAGTCTGCGTACTGCTACATGCCTTTCCTTCTATCTGCATGCTGTCCCTCAGAGGCTCACATGGCTGCTCCTTCTCATGAGAGGGCCCAGCTGCAGGTCACCTCCTCAGAGAGGTCTCCTCCGACCATGCATTATAGAGTGGGACACTACCCTCATCACCTCTTTGGTCACCGCCCAATCTGATTTGTCTTCATAAGCACTTACCTTAATCATGGAATTACTTTATTTCTTCTCCCAATGGAATATAAGTCTCTTGAGTATACAAACAAGACAGTTTTGTTTATATTTTATTTCCAGTGCCCAGTAACCTGGCATGTATAAGGCAGTCGATAAATATGTACGAAGTAAATGATTAAATAACTGACTGACAAATGCCGACCTTCTGTATCAGGGGTTCTCAACTCCAGGCACAAAATAATCAAATGTTGGCTTTTAAAAATATGAACAACCAGGGCTCCATAGCCAGAATTTCTGATTTAATTGTTCTGGAGAAGAGCCCAGGCTGCGTATTTGTTGAAACTACTGATGTGAATCAAATCCGCATCCAAGGTTCAGAGTCACCTTGAATGCAGGTTTCAGCCCTCAGTCTCTTGATATGGGCAACCTGCAACTGCTCCAAAGGACTCCAGGACAGGACCCAGCACAGGAAGGCAGACCTGCCTGGCTAGTGTGGTCAGTGCTAAGAAGGGCACTGACCTCAGGGGTTGTTGGACAGGTCTTGAAAAGTGAGGAAAACTTGGAATTGGGCAGAGTTTATGACAAAAACCTTGGATTGGTGGGCATGGCAACGGGAGGAAGTTACGGTGAGTCCTATGGGCAGCATCTTTGCTGAGTCTTACCTCCCAGGAGTAGGGGTTTCTTGCAGCATGCAGCCTCGTTGCAATTGTGTGCGCTAGGTTTTTTTTTGTTTTGTTTTGTGTGTGTGTGTGTGTGTGTTTTGTTTTGATTTTGTTCAATTTTCCTTTAGTCTCTGCACTATTTAGCACAGGGGCAAGAAATCATGTTGGTTTCAGTTCTTAGTATTAACCAGAAGGGAGGCTTAAACACACGTTTGAATCCACACAAAAAGAAGTCTGCTCAGATAAGAGTAAGTGAAAATTTGTGTGTTCATGAGGAAGAAAAGGTCAGAAGGAAGTAAATGCAGGCATCTCTGCAGGCACCAGGGGAGCAGAGACAGAAAGCTGTCTTGTCCCTCTGAGGTAATTTTTATTTTAATATTAAACCACTGCATGTGTAGTAACATAACTCAATCTCTTAAGCACAGATCAATCTAATGAATCAATCTAATATTTTTTCAATGAAGTGAAACATATTATGAATATAAACATACTAGTGTATCAAATGATTTGTTCTAAATAATGCAACACAATGGGGCTACATCCAATTAGAAATTAAAATTGGGAATTTTATTAGAGACAATAATAAAGTATATTAATTTTGTTAAATATGTCAAAGGTGGCGAGGCTAGGAGAAGACACGGTAACTTGTTTAGTGCTCTGTTCAGGGAGACGATGAGGAGAAGTGAGCCTGAGGAAGCAGGCATCACTAGCAGCCTGTGCTATATCCAGGAAGCTCAGCATGTGATGTCACTGCTTGAAGGCTGATTGGGAAAACGTTGGTACATGCTTTCTCCAAATCCTCCTGCAACAACAGCTAATTAACTACCTCACTAGGTCTGAACACCAAATCCAGTCGCCTTGATTCAGATCCTTGCTTTTTATATTCATGAAGTATTAAAATAGGATCTTTCTGGGAAGGATGTTTATATCACAAATATATTTAAGTTGATCACAAAGCTAAATGAATATAAAATTAAACACAATGTCTGCACGTATGTATGGTTTTAAAGTATTTTAGACCAGCTGTTTAATTAAAAAGTTCTGTGGAGAGACAGGCAGGGCTAAGTCAGAGGCTAATCACCACCATGGGGTAGGGGGCTGTGCACACCCCCAACCCTTAGCTTCAGATATCATTTCCCTTTCTTTGACCACCTATACTCTTACTTTGCAATTCCCTTACTGTACTTTCTTCCTTTGCTTTGGATGTTCTTAGTTTTGTCTCTTCCTTACTCCTAGATTACAAGCCTTGTCAGGGTGAGGCTGTGTTATAATCATCCTTATATCCTCTGTAGCATCTAAGAAGATAGCTTGTGCTTATTAAGTGCCAAGTTTCTTTTTTAATTAAATAAAATGTTTTTTATTAATTTGAGAGAGAGAGAGAGAGAAAGAAAAAGGGGGAGAAAAAGAGAATAGAGAGAGAGAAATATCAATGTATGACAGAGAAACATACAGGACTGGGGATTGAACCCACAACACTCAACCAACTGAACCACACCAGCCAGGGTTGAACTGAATCTCTTGACTATCTATTGACCTGAGGGTGGAATATTTTCTGTGAATTCAGAATTTACCTTCTCTAAGCCGGATTTCATGACTGCTCAGAAGTCCTCGGTAATGACTCAGCCATGCCTACGGAAGTGTGGCCTGACTGGGGGCAAAGAAAGTAGACAGGAAAATATAGTAGAGAAATAAAAGTTGTCCTCGGCTGATTGAAATTCAATAGACTCCCTGGGGATTTATTTTCTAAATGACTTCTAATTTCCCTAAGTGTTCTGTCCTTTTCTCTTGTATGTGAGCATCCAACGAGCAGGCACTGGTGCCATAAATTTCTGACATTCCTTTCTTGGCAAAATACTTTAATTATAAATTATTGCTTGCTTGCAAGCCAAAGGGAAGAGTAAATTGGTTCACTTTTGCTTTTAATGTTGACTTCAGAGACGAATAGCTTCTCATCCCTTGTGGAGCTGAAACCGCCCCTGACCCTTTGCAAAGGCGGGTGCCAAGTGCTTTGCTCACCCCACAGCCCAGGAGGTGGGTGTCTGTCTCCTTTACCTCAGGAACAGGCTGTGCATCTCCTTGGCTCCTGGTGTCTCTTTGCAGAATGTCAAGGACATTATCTTCTTGATGTGTCTCTTCACAGGCAATAGAAGACCCTAGCCCCAGGCAATAGAAGAGAGCCTCTTATAAGTGACCTAAAAGACAATTCTCCTAAAAATATTCCAAGGTGCCCTCTGGACTGTGACTTCAAGGGAAAAGTGTAAAGGACTAGTGTTTAATGAACACTGAATGTTAGCAAGAAGCTCTAATTATCCAGCATGTTGCATGATACCACTGAATTCTCTCAACATGAAGAAGGGATATTACCATTGCCCCCAATTCACAGTTGAGGCCCAGAGAAATTAAGTAGCTCACCCAGGGTTGATCTTGTTCTCTCTCATGTGTACACAGAGCAGTCTATTGACCCAGAGATCTACCTCCTATGCATGACACTAGGCTGCCTCCTAAAAGCAGCCTTCTTTTATGGATCTAAGTTGTAGAGGCTCATGAAGTTACAGCAAGCAGAAACTCCAGTTCAAGTGAGAAATTCCAATATAAGTGCACGTGAACATTGTGCTCGAAGTCACACAGATGAGGTTAACCAAAGAGCATTTGGGACCTTGAGGAGATATTGAAACCCAAGTGTCTTTGGCAGGTTCTCCCAGAATTATACCCCAAGATGAGGATCCCTGCGCAAGTGACTGGTTATGGAAGAAGTTCCAGGGCAGGTAGTCAGGGAGCAGAAGAGGAGGATGGGAAGAGGAGGAAGTCATATGGGGTAGGATATCAGGAAGTCCTGTAGAGAGCAGATGCAGCCTGATCCAGAAGAGGGCTATTTAGGGTAAGTGACACCTCTCTGAGTTTACCCTGCCTTGGAGCAAGGGAGCTAGACTTTCATTTATGTATCTGTTCATAACTGGTTCCTGGTTACTGGATACCAGGGAGGACAAACCCATAGGCACTACCAGTTCTCTAAGCTTCAAGGGTAAGGCAAGTCCTTTGAAGAAAGCATAAGTGCTGAAATTAGGAGAACAGCATGCTGTCGGGTGGAGGCACAGGTCAGATAAAGGAATCAGAGGGTGTCTGGGTCGAGATCACCAGGATCTATATCACAGGGCCACCATTGTTATTACAGTGCTAAACATGGAGCCAGAACCATGCTCCTTACAACTCCAAAACCTCATCAGAGAGTGTGGGGAACTGGGAAGCCATCCAAGTATAAACAGTGAAGTAGATTAAGGAGATTGAAAAATAGATTTGGAAAGAAAGGTTGAATTAGCATAGAATTAGAATATTTAGCCTCAAGAGAAGATGAAATAGTTATCCAGTAAATGTGCAAGAAAATAAAGACTCAGTGAAAAGAGAACAATGGCTGACTCAGTGACTATAGATCCAGGATTTATAACTGAGTGTAACTTAGTATAACCTAGAGGGATTGATGGCAGATCTAAGGAAAAAAAGCCTGACAAAGAATGACAGCCCTCAGGGGGTCCAGTCAAGATGGCGACATAGGTAAATGGGGACTCACCACCTCCCACAACCACATCAAAATTTACAACTAAAATACAGAACAACCATCATTCAGAACCACCAGAAATTTTGCTGGACAGAAATCCTACAACTAGGGAATTAAAGAAGAAACACAACAAGATTGGTAGGAGTGACTGAGATGTAGGATGAAATCTCAGAACCAGCTGGTCCCACACCCATGTGTAGCGGTTTAAAATTGGGAGGAATATCTTGGCTGTGGAAGTTTCCATAAGGAGCAAGGGGTCTCTTGTCCAGGTCCCCAGTGCAAGCTTCTAGTGCTGGGAAGAGAATTCCCCACAACTTATGGTTATAAAAACCAATAGAGACACAGAGGCTGTAGGAGTCCCAGGCAGTTCCTCTTAAAGGACCCACACATGGACTTACTTGGACTCACTGTCTCTGAGCTCCAGTGCTGGGGCAGCCACTTGAAAGGAAACTGGGACGCTTAGGGAGGAACTAACTTGTCTGGAATTGGTGAGACCTGGAAAGCAACTTTCTCCCAGACAAAAGTGCTGGCAGACACCAGTGTTCCTTTGCTGACCCCTCCCCAACACAGAGCCAGCAGGTGGGGCACCATATCTGAATCTCTATCAACCTGGGTCATAGTTTTTGCCCACTCTGGTGATTCTCTGAGACCATGTCCCTCCCTACTTGTAGGTTTATCCAAACCATTTCCAGCGGCTTTTCCATATAGCTGGCCTCTCTTGCCTCATGCTTCAGACTTTCCTAAAATCTCTCAAAAAAGCAGAAGCTGGTATCAGTGTGCCCTGTACTTCTCAAAAGTGGCCCCAGGCATGGAACTAGTGATAGCCTGACCTGGTTCATAGTTTGGCCTCTCCTGGGCACCTCCAAGCATAACACAAGTAGTGGCCATCTGCAGATTACTTTATAGCTCATCTGGGTATCCTCAGGCAGGGAACAAGCAGAGGCTGACTTTGAATCTCAGGGGAGGGACCAGAGATAGTGCACCCAGTGGTTAGCTTTGGTCACACTAGATTGCAACCCTATCACTGACACAGTGACACATTCAAAGGCTGGAGTTGGTGAGCACTAAAGCCCCATTGAAGGAAGTTCTGCTCTGTAGTGTTTGCACCTGCAGTTATCTTAGCTGGACCCAAAGAGGCCCACACCAAGACACATCATAATTAAAATGCTCTTCTGCTATAGTCCCAGTTGATCCTTGAAACTGATTGGCCTTGGAGTCATTTCCTCCCAGTGACACCAACATCAATCAAGACTTAACTACAATAGGACAGTGCACACTTCTGACACAGGGGCACACCTTGGGTGCCCAGCTCACATGACTGGAGAATGCTGTCCCACTGAGCCCTACAGGATACCTACTCCACAAGGCAACTCTACCAAGTCCAGGAGACATAGAAGCTCTACCTAATACATAGAAATAAACACAGGGAATCAGCCAAAATTCAGAGACAAAGAAACATGTAACAAATGAAAGAACAGAAGAAATCTCCAGAAAAACAACTAAATGAAATGGAAGCAAGTAAACTACCAGATACAGAGTTCAAAATAATGGTTATAAGTATGCTCAAAGAACTTAGTGAGAACTTAAATGAACTTAATGATCACTTTAAGGAACTTAGTGAGAACATCAACAACATAAAAAAGGACCAGTCAGAAATGAAGGATACACTAACTGAAATAAGAATGATTTACAGGAGATCAACAATAGAGTAGAGAACACTGAGAATCAAATCAAGAATTTGGAATACAAGAAAGTAAAAACTACCCAATCAGAACAACTAAAAGAAAAAAGAATCTAAAAATATGAAGGTAGTATAAGGAGCCTCTGGGACAACTCCAAGTGTACCAACATTCTCATCATGGGGGTGCTGGAAGGAGAAGAGAGGAAACAAGAAATTGAAAATCTACTTGAAGAAATAATGACAGAAAATTTCCCTTACCTGCTGAAAGAAAGCACAGAGATTCCCAAACAAGATGGATCCAAAGAGGCCCACAGCAAAACACATCATAATTAAAATGCTAGAAGTTAAAGACAAGGAGAGAATCTTAAAAGCAGCAAGAGAAAGGCAGTTAGTTACCTACAAGGGAGCGCCTATACGACTGTCAGCTTATTTTTCAATAAGAACTTTACAGGCCAGAGGGAGTGGCAAGAAGTAGTCAAAATGATGAAAAGTAAGGATCTACAACCAAGATTAGTCAACTTAGCAAAGCTATCATTGAGAATTGAAAGTCAGATAAAGAACTTCCCAGACAAGGAAAAACTAAAGATCATCACCATGAAACCAGGTATTAAATGAAATGTTAAAGGATCTTCTTTAATAAGAAAAAGAAAAATATATAAAAAATATGAACAATAAAATGGCAATAAATACATATCTATCAACAATTGAATATAAAAATCAAAGTAAATGAATAAGCAGAACAGAAACAGACTCATAGATACAGAGAACATTTTGGAGGTTCCCAGATCAGAAGGATTATGGGAGGGTGAATGAAAAAAGGTGAAGGGATTTAGAATTACAAATTAGTAGTTATAGTGTGGTCATGGGGGTATAAAGTATAGCACAGGGAATATAGTCAACAATATTCTAATAACTGTGTATGGTATCAGATGGCTATGATATTTTTCAGAATGATCACTTAAGTTTTATAAGTTTAATCACTGAGGTATACACCTGAAACTAATATAACCTATGTCAACTGTAATTGAAAAAAAATAGTGATAAAATAAAAAAGGAAGAAGGCAATGAAGGGTGTAAACTCCACATGCCTGGATCTGCTGTACAGCATCATTTAGGGTCCCTCCTGAATTGACTTGTCATGAACATAGAATCATGACACAGAGAACATTTCTGAGAATCTCTGAGGATGCAGTTTGGGGGGCAGAAGTACACAGAGATGAATGAGACAAACCCAGGAGGAGTAGCTCTTCCCTAGCCCACTTGGCCCTATTTGAGGAGAGTGGAAGTAGCTTAATCTTTCTCAGCGTGGGCCTGGAGTCAGGTTGTTCCACATCATGGCCCTTTCCCGTTGTGTGATGTCAGGATATCTATCACTTGACCTCTTTGGGACTTGTGTGAACAGTGGCAGTGGCACCAGTCCCTGCATCATGTGGCTACTGTGTGCAGTCTGTGGGTACAGACACACTCAGAGCTGGGGATGGAGAATGAAATATTAACTAGAATAGCTCTTTAAATATAAAATACAGGTCTATGCCTGGTGGAAGGGTGGCATTCACTGTTGTTTACAGGGATTTAAAACCCTCATTGGCTGGAACAGAATTTATTTGAGCCAACGCAGCAGCATCAGGGACACCAAAAGCATTCTGAGTACCTGAAATGTAAGCTCATTCATCCTCCCAGTGCCCCTGGGTGTGAGGTGAAATCCACAAACTAGCATCTCCATTTTGCAGATAGAAACACTGAAAAATGCACCAAGTGGCTGCTTCCTGAATCTGGGAGAAAGGCAGGTCTCACTGCATGTCTCCTCCCTTACAATCCTTAAAAAAAAATTTTTTTTCATTGATTCCAGCAAGGAATGGAGAGGGAAAGAGAGATAGAAACATCAATGATGAGAGAGAATCATTGATAAGGCTACTCCTGCATGTCCCCTACTGGGAACTGAGCCCACAACCTGGGCATGTACCCTAACCGGGAATTAAACCCTGACCCCCTGGTTCATAGGTCAACACTCAACCAGGGAGCCACTCCAACCAGTCCTCCCTTACAATCTTAAGATTGCAGTGAGAGTGCAGCAAAGCAGCAGTAACTGAGAGAACACAGGAGAGAGAGCTTACCATACTCTGATTAAACACATACTCCTGTTAGTTTTGGACAGAGCATGGAGGCCTGATACAGATGCTTTCTCTCTCCATGATGCCACCCTGGCCTCTGGCCACCCCTTACTGTGTTGTGGATTCTGTGCCATGACTCTGTGCTAATTGCCAACCTGTAGCCCCCACCAGACATGTCTCCTCCACCAACACACTGTCCTGAGAGCAGGTCTAAAGGAGAGGGCAGCCAAGGTGATGCCTGCTTTCAGGTGTCGCTCCTCCATGAAGCTATGGCATCTTTGTTGCTTCTCCAGAATTTGCCTCTGTTTCAACAATTAGAGCACAGTCAGGTGATTGCAGGAAAAAGACATGCGTCTGTTGAAAATTGTGTTTTCAGGGAATCAACAAATATATTTTCCTACCTGTTAACTATTTTGGTGCCTCTCTAAACAGTTTCTTCACAAGGCAAAATACACTACTATGGGCGCAGCTAGTCAGCACCTGGGTGGAAGGTGGCAGGCCTCAGACTCCAGTGCTCTGTTGCCAGTCATGAGCTGTTTGGTACCTGGTTAGTGGGAGACCCAGCTCCCACTGCTGAAAGCCCACACCAATGTAAATCATGACAAATGAAATATATCTAATCTAATAAAAGAGTAATATGCAAATTGACCCCCACTCCAGTACACCTAAGCCATGCCCACCAGCCAAGCCATGCCCACCAGCCAATCAGAGCAAGTATATGCAAATTAACCCAGCCAAGATGGCGGCCGGCAGCCACGGAGCTGGAATAAGCAGGAGGTTTGCCCTGGAGATGGAAGAAGCTAAGATTCCTGTCTGCTTAGGCCGGCTGTGGCCTCCACTCATGGTAACAAAGTTTCAATTATAGAAGATAAACCTCAGATACCTGTTTCCAGCTTTGGGCTCAAGGAAGCGCTGGTAGCCTGGGTTGTCAGGGGCAACCCAACCTGGGCTCCAGTTAAGGAAACAAAGTTTCAACTTTAGCATAATCAAGACACTGTGGAGGAGGGGTGAAGGGGGAAGGTCAAGGGGAAAAAAATGGAGACTTATCTAACACTGTTTGTAATACTTTAAGCAATAAAAAAAAATTTAAAAAAAGTTAAATAAATCCCAGATATCAGTTTCCAGCCAGTCTCGCTGCAAATAGCCATCAGTCCCTCACCTGGGCTGGCCAGGCACCCCAGGGAGGGACACCCACCTTGAAGGGGATGTGGCCAGCCTCTAAACAGCCATCAGCCACTCACCCAAGCTGACCAGGTACCCTAGCAGGACCCCACTCCCTGAAGGGGATGTGGCTAGCCTGAAAACGGCCCTCAGCCCCTCACCCAAGCTGGCCAGGCACCCCAGGGCGGGACATCCACCTTGAAGGGGCTGTGGCCAGCCTCCAAACAGCCATTAGCCACTCACCCAGGCTGGCCAAGCACCCCAGTGGGAACCCCACCCTGATCCAGGACATCCTTCAGGGAAAACCAGCCGGCCCCCACCCATGCACCAGGCCTCTATCCTACATAATAAAAGGGTAATATGCAAATTGACTCTAACAGCAGAACAACTGGGAATGACTGGTAACAATGACACACACTGACCACCAGGGGGCAGACGCTTAATGCAGGAGCTGCCCCCTGGTGGTCAGTGCGCTCCCACAGGGGGAGCTCTGCTCAGCCACAAGCCAGGCTGCCAGCTGCTAGCACAGCAGTGGTGACGGGAGCCTCTCCCGCATCCTCAGCAGCACTAAGTATGTCTGCTCCCCGCTGGCAAGTGAACATCCCCCGAGGGCCCCCAGGTTGCCAAAGGGATGTCTGGCTGCCAACTTAGGCCTAATTGCCCGGGAGCGGGCATAAGCCAGCAGGTGGACATCTCCCAAGAGATCCCAGATTGCTAGAGGGCACAGGCCGTGCTGAGGGACATCCCCGAGTGCACAAATTTTTGTGCACCAGGCCTCTAGTATATATTTGTATAGTAAGGAAAAAAGCCACACCTATAATTTTAAAAGTGTAATATGATAATTAGACTGGACAGCTGAACGACTTTCCAGACATCCTTCTGGACAAAGCTGGGGCTGCGAGGGCCAAGGCAAGCTGCTGCTGCTGCAAGGGCTGAGCCCCTTGCACAAATTTCATGCAGCAGGCCTCGAGTAAACCCTATGTAAACCCTATATGTAAACCCTAGAACATAGGTAGTTTTGTTTGCAGCAAGAATGTCCCACAGTACTCTAATGACGTGCACTCAGTTCTCTAATGCTTTTTAGCTCTTACCACATGAACAGGATTTGCAGCAGCTGCTGTGGGGAATGACGTCACCTGTATACCTGCATACATGTGCACACACATGCAGTCTACCAGCAAAGAGATTGCAGTTCAGTAAGTGTAGTAAGTCAAGTGAATAAAGGACAGTGCACAAGACAGGAAGTGGTCTGGCTGGCAGAGACATAAGAAGGGTGGTTACTTTTTTAAAAGAAGGACAAGATCCCAACGTAGTGTTCTGGACACGGGGATGTTGGAGACAAGCCTGCTGGTGGGTGGGAGTGCCACTGTGCAGCCAGGGGTGAGGCAGACAAAGGGGCAAGTGGGGCAGTTGCCCGGCCAAGAATCACAGGAATTCCAGGCACTGCCCTGAACAAGGGAGTCATGACACTTGACTTCAGATGCTTTTGTGAGAGGCCCATTGCAAAAAGTATGAGCGAATCAGTGTGGCTAATGATATGTGATGATTTCAAAGTTGCCTGAAGAATCTTCGGAACTCATCCTCTTTCTTTGCTGTCTGTGCAAGGTTTCCTCAGGGCTTACATATATAAATCTTATTCTGCCATTCTTCTAGATGAAGGTTCCTTATGGCCCAAGGACGAGGCCCAACCTCCTTCATCCTGGGCAGAGGCTTTTAGGGATGTGGCTACTGCCTACCTCCCCAGCCTGACCTGACCTCACATGACTTACACTTTGGGGCTTTCTGCTTCTTCTGCCCTAAAAACCTGTAAGAGCCACTCAGCCCCCAGGAGAACTATCTCCCCAGCCCTCAGAGTGCACAAGCGCCCACGCACAGGCCTATAACTCATGCTGGGTACTCAGGGCTCAGCTGTCCTGATGATTCCCAGCCTCTGGGGGCTGCACTCCTGCCCTGCTCCACTGACTCTTGTGTTCCCTGTTGGAAGAACCATGGATCTGCAGAGCCACTGCCTGTCCCCCATCTGCGTGGGCAGGGCCATCATGGCCCCCGGCATCACTGCTCACCCGTGCCCCACAGAAGATACCAGCAAAGGTCCATGAACTAGTGTCAAATACACAGGCCGGGAGGGGCACATCCATTCACTTGGCCTTCTCATGCAGTCTGTCACTGCGGATACTGTCGCTTTCCATCATTTGTTAGATCATCTTATTTTGTTCTTCTGTCCATGACTGTGGGGACAAGATATCAGCATTTGACAAGCTACCTGAGCTGATAGAAACCCCTTCTGTACATTCTGGATCGTCAGGTAGTCTTTGGAACAGAGAGAACTCTTGCCTTTGTACTGCCAGCTAAGGCATGTTTTTCCCACACCCCAAACTGGATAGATTCTGTGTGGCATGCTCAGTGCCTGCTGTGTAAGGAGATTCTCATGGCATTCTGTTGCCCTGATATCAAGAACACCATGTTTAAGGGACCACAGGAAGGAGAGGCTGCCAGAACAGTGGGGCAATGCCAAGCCCTGGTTCTCCATGGGCCCTGCTCATGGGCATGACAAGTGCCCCCAGGAACAGAGCTAGAATGCAGGAGAGCCCTGCACTATCTGGTTCTTGTACTTGTGTAAGTTCCTTTGTTAAAGAGACATAATTTTCTTAAGATATGAGTGAAAACCTGAGAATCACAAACATGAAATTGCTTACCTTTATGTGTGTTTTTTGTCCAGTTCCATATCCTGCAAAATTACAGAAGCGCTTGATTTTACAATAGAACTCTTTATTTATGGCAGGTTGGAAAGTACATGCAGCAAAGATATATATATATATATATATATATATATATATATATATATATATATATATATACCATCTGGAGCCAAAAATGAGTTCTTATGCCTTTTAGAAAAATACCAAAAATCATGCTAATGATGAATGACATGTTTAAATGCTTAGTTCTGCACTGGCAATGTTTTTAATGATCCCAAATTCTCAGTTTTTCTATAAGAGTTATCCTAGTACATTTAGTTCTTTTGTGCAGCAAGGAAAACAAGCCTTCTTTCATTTTAGTGAAGGTACACTGCTTTGTTTGCATCAATCCAAGTGGAAACCTGAATCCAAATTTTGAAGTAGCGTTTTTGAGCACATGCTTCAAATCCTGGCCTCACTGTCCATCCTGAAAGCGAGGTTTTGTAAAGCCAAGCTTTCTCCCATTTTTTCTCTCCAGCAGTTCTGGAAACAACCCTGTTTTCCAACTTTTGGCAAATGCGTTTTCTGAAAGAGACTGATTATTCTGATCTTGTACTCTGTCATAATAGATACAGGCTATGAATCACTAACTGAATCACAGGAGTTAGTAAAAAGTCAAGGGGAAGCTATTGCGGCAGGACAGGGGTAAGGCAGGGGTTGGTGGACATGGAGGAGGGGCCACACTGGTGACGTAGAGAGCTGGTGCTGGAGGCTCAAGTGTGCACAGGCTGGGTTGCTACCTGACAGCTGCAAATGTCCAAGAGAATGTGAAACCAAGTCTGTGTGAAGGTCAAGTGACAGTTTAAGAAGAAGAAACAGATGATCCAAGACAGGAGAGGGAGTAGATGCAGGGTGGGAGACAAGCAGGAGAGCAGAGGAAAGAAAATGCACAATCTGTGCCTCGAGCACAGCGGGGGCAGTGGAACTTGACCTCTTTCCTGACTGACCTCTGGCTGCATGGACTGCATGGGCCACTCACTGGGAACGGCATAGGATATATTCCAACCGGGCAATTTACTCAAAACTACCTTTGTGTGTATCTGCTGTAATGCACGATAATGAGCAGCCTTGTGGCCCCGTCTCAAAACAGAGTCACATTTAAAGAAAGAGCAATTTTTTAAACATATTTTTAAAAAAATGTTTTACTGATTTCAGAAAGAAAGGGAGAGGGAGCGACAGGAACATCAATGAGAGAGAACCACTGATCGGCTGCCTCCAGCATGCCCCACACTGGGGAACACGTCCCACATTGGGGATTGAGCCCACAACCCGGTCCTGTGCCCTGACCTGGAATCAAACCATGACCTCCTGGTTCATAGGTCAATGCTCAACCACTGAGCCATGCTGGCCAGGTGGTAGCTAACATCTTGAAGTAAAGTAAAGATCTTTCATGCAGATGTGAGTGACTCAGAAATTTCACCCACTGAATCACACAGCAGAACGTCTCAGGATCCTACTTAGAAACCTCTCTTGCGCCAGTTTGACACATGTTCAGGCACTGCTCAGAAGTTCGATGGCTGAAGCCTCCCGGACCCACAGAGGAGATAGGCTCTGCACACTCACTTCTTCTTTATCTCTCACCTGGTGGTTCTGAGAAGCATCCTCTTCATTAATCAGACAGCCCCAGGGGGTTGGGGGGGTCAGGAACTGATGGTCGCCCACAGTAGTGATCACCATGGGGATTCCTCCTGCTGTCTTGGTGACCCTTCACTCCTATCCCAGGGATTACTTCCCAAATGTACTGCCTGACTGTGTTATATTGTAAATCAGAAGACGCCTTAACCAATAAGCCAAATATATTTGGAGTCTTTTTCATTTCGCTCGAGGGCCCAGAGGAAACCTTGTTTCTCAAATTCTGGGGCCCAACATGGTAGAAGTTTTTCCAGCTCTTTGTTTTCCAGATTTGGAATGAGACTTCCGGACCTTCTGAGGAAAAGTCCCGTGTGCTGGGACAGGGCCATGAGACCATATCTCAAGGCCTGGTCTGGTGCCAGCACTGACAGCTCTGTCTGGAGCATATTTATGGCCTCTCTGGAATGGGGAGTAGTCTTATTTCTCCTATTATTTAAGCAAACAAACATTTACAGAGCCAGAATAGCAGGGTTAAATTTTTAGACAGCAGTGTTTACCCAAGATGGAGGTCACTATGCTTCAACTGCACTTGCAGGCTCTGCTTTCAGGAAAGGAACCTCGGGCCAAGACACCTGCTTTCTGGATCGTGTAGCACCTGTGCTTTACTGAGGCCGACAGGACTTGTTTGATGCAGGTGTGTGGAAGTGTGAGCTCCACTGAGAAAACAGTGCCAACAGAGGATGGGCACACAGACACCAAGAAAAAAGGTAGCGAAATCTGTCGTTTCATCTTTAGTTGGGTCCCAAGAGAAGAAGAAACTCGGAAGTGTTCCTTGCCAGCATGCCTGACAATGCCTGCAGTAACCACTGCTCCCCTTTGGTGTGCCCTACCCAGAGGGGCCCTGACTAGCTCTCCATGGCAAATGCCTTTATGCCCATTATTTCAAGAGGTTGGGAGGTTAGGAGCTGGTTGAATGTCAAGTAGGTAAACACATGAGCTGGATTCAACCTCATCTACCAGACTCTGACCTGTCCTGGTCCATTACACCGGGGAGTGTCCCATGCTTCTAGACACGCTCAGGTGTCTCTCTCGGCTCTAGCTTTAAAGGGCTGGGCCCAGGCTTTTACATTCTCATAAGAGAAATTAGGGCTCTCCCAGAACGAGAGTGATGCTAAAGGAATGTGCAGGTGAGAGTCATGAACAGCAAGGTCCACAGAAGCCAGGGAATAAGCAGATGGAATGGCCAAAAGGATCCGGGAAGATCTGAGGAAACACAACTGCCTCTGCCCCCTTGAAAGGAGAAGTATTTGCGTGAAAGAGATCATGTCCGTCACCCTTTTTACATAGCACTCAAAGGCCTTTCAGCAGCAGCAGCAGCAGCAGTTTTGTGCTAAGAATCTAGTTTGCCATTCCCTTCAACTTCCTTGGGAAGAGTACCCAGCAAGCCCTGACAGTCTTGCCAAGTGTCTTCAAGAACAATAGACAGCAGTAGCCGGTTTTGCTCAGTGGATAGAGCGCCAACCAAAGGACTGAAGGGTCCGGGGCTCGATTCCAGTCAAGGGCACGAGTCTTGGTTGCAGGCTCAATCCAAGGCCATGGTGGAGTGCATGTGGGAGGCAACCAATCGATGTGTGTTTCTATGCTTCTGTCTCTCTCCCTCCCATGCTCTCTAAAAATCAATGGAAAATATCCTCGGGTGAGGATTAACAACAACAAAAGAACAATAACCAGTACTTTCTGCCCAGGAAAACATGCTGAGTGTGTTGAACACTTTCTGGCCTCATAAAATGCCAGGTCTCAAATATTCTAATTATGCTCATTTTACATATGAGGACGCCCAGGCTCTATATGTGAGGACAGAGAGTGATGCGAGGTGGAACACACTCACTTGGAGGTTGTCCGGGCTCTTGGTTCTGAGGTCTTCACCTGATGGTAAACATTTAGTGACTGCTGACAAACACCCTGAGTTAATGTTGTCACTTGCAAAGTTGAAGGCAGTTGATACACTGGTCCTAAAGAGGTTGCCTAAAATATATTAACTTTCTTTCTTCCTTGATTTTTTTCCAAAGTGATGTAATGAATGCAGAAGAAAGACTGCTGATTTGGACGTCAGTAACCCAGACCTGAGCTTGAGCACCCTCCACGTGGCCGCCCTGGAATGGTTTCCTCACCTGTAGAATCAGAAGGTGATACGAGGTGATTGAGAAGGACTCCTCCAACTCTAACATTCCGACATTCTGTTGCATCTTTTTCCCTGTTCTAAATTCTCACTTCAACATTGCCTCAGAAGTTGTTCTAGGTTTCCAGTCTCTCTCTTTTTATTTCTGATAGCAATTCATGTTTTTCTTAGAGCCTTGCCAATCATGTCTACATCGAACATTTGAATGGTCTTCTTTCTGTCCTTCTAAGTCAACAAGATCCTGCTTTAATAGGACATTACAGCTTTTCAATTCCTGAATGGCATCAATTTAACTCAAACAATAACAGATTTGGGGGGAGAAAAGGAAAAACCGAATTAATTACATTGCTCTAAAATTGGGTATACTGTTCTTCATTTTTAGTATTGCAATCAATGTTTGAGGCCACGCATGTTACATATTTGATCTAAAGATGGTTTCTGTATGAGCACTGATGACCCCTTAGACACAAAACATAGCAGCACATGGGCATTTTCTAACCTTTTCCCATTGTCTAAAGACATATTGAGGAATATTTTCTATTTGAAAATCTCAAATCTGTGTTTCCCCTCATCAACTCACCTCTCTGGAGGCACACAATAGCTTCTCCTGAAAGTTGTCCAAAACCTTGCAGCTGGATGGGTGCTCGCATGTCAGTTCTTCACAACATGTGAACTGGTCCCACTGACCTCCCTCAGCTCTGAAAGTTCTGTAATCTCTTCTAAGACACAAGCATTATTAAGAAGGTAACCCAATATCCAGGAGATCTGGCAATTTCTACCGTGTCACATTGCCCAATGCATGATAGCCCCTCATATGCTTTCTAATTTCAATGCTACATCATAGCATAATAGTTACGGTAACATTCCAAGCAACAACTACAGATCCACACCTAAGAAAACCACCCTATGTGCAGCGACCATTCCAGATCAACTGAGGTGTCCACCAGGAACCTCAAACCCCTCCTCTTAGCTGCCACATATGCTGGGAGGAGGTGACATCTTCTCTTCATATAAGATTCCTGATGCTGGCAAGTTTCTTTTGCAGTAAAGTGTGAGGCCATTAGGATTACAGAAACACTAAAAGTTGAGGATGTCTGTAGAAGAGGGAAGTAAAGAAAACCAACATTTATCTGGGCATCTTGAAGCTATGTGAGTGGCATGGAAGAAAATAATCTACTCTAATACAAGAGTAATATTGAAATTAACCATCTCTCCGTGACACCTAAGCCACGCCCACCAGCCAAGCCACGTCCACCAGCCAATGAGAGCAGCTGTATGCAAATTAACTCAGCCCAGATGGAGGCCAGCAGCCACGGAGGTGGGTGCACCGCAGGCGGCAGGGTGGGCAGGGCCAGTGGCGGGCCACAGGGTGGGCAGGGTGGGCTTGGCCAGCCTGCAAACTGCCATCAGCCCCTCACCCAGGCTGGCCAGGCACGCCAGCAGGTGGACATCCCCGGAGGGGTCCCAGACTGTGAGAGGTCACAGGCCAAGCTAAGGGACCCCCCCACCCCCGAGTGCACAAATTATTGTGCACCAGGCTCCTAGTCACAATAATAATAGTAATAATAAAACCCATCACATCATGAATTTTTTCCTTTTCTTTCAAATTACTCTCTTTCATCAGAAATCTATATTTTTGACCCCACAATCAAATGTTTTTTCAACAACTATCAATCACTGAGTGTTTGTTCAGGACCTGAGGTGTGCCCAAGCCAAGAGCTGTGTAAGTATAAACACAGTGACTTAAGGGAGCTTATCTATAATAACTGGGAGAGAGAAGTTGCACATTCATTCCACAACAGAAGAAAATGTGTATGTGTAAATGTTAAATTGAGTGAAGCATGTTATGAAAACTAGGCCTTTGAAAATTTTAGGAAATAAAAGACACCTCCCCCTCCATGCTCAACACCCAACACATCACCTGTAAAAGCCAGGGTACCAAGCTGCAAAGCATGAGCCTGAAAGCTTCAAAGTAGCTGGGACACGGGGATAGTCCACATAACTCAATATACGGGGTATTTTTTCTCCCTTTAACTTCTGCAACCCTCCCCTTTGGAGGAAGCACTCCACTGGCAACCAGAGGTGACCAGTGATCACATCTTACACGGAACCCAGGAAGGTTCCTGCCTGCTATATTAGAAAAGTCCAATTGCAAATTCAAACAGTACCCTAGAGGAAAAGGCTGGTCACAGCTGCCACGCAGGCTGGTGTTCTCTTGGCAAAACAAACGGCCCTCAAAATCATCCCAAAGCCTAAATAGCAAAAAGTACACCAAAAAGAGGCAGGGAGCTGGGCCAGGTTCCTCCGGAGTACCGGATACCTATGGAAATCTCCGTTCACCTTTTTTTAAAAAACCTCAGCTTCTTCATCGGACAAATAGAAATAATGATTCTCTACCTTACATGAGTCTAACAATATCTATCTGCTCAGCCAGGTGGTCCAGATGAGAGAATGTTCTGTTCAGGGAAAGATCCAGGAACACTAAGCAACTTCATCAAGGTAAGGAGACATTTGAGTTCTTCCAGATGGAGAAATGTGCAGTGCCCTCTACTGAGCATTCTGCACCGCAGCCTTGCAGCTCTGGGATCTAGGAGGCACCCTCAGTTGTGCAGAGATGGAGAGTGATACAAGTCCATAAAGACACACCACAGGTGGTGCTGTTTCCCAACCCTCTTCTTCACCCAAATGCATCCTTATGGGAGTTAACTCAGCGGTTAGCATTCTCTATGAGCTGCTGAGGTTCTACAGGAAGCCAAGTCCTCCCCTGAAGGGACCACAGGGTGGGGCCTGCTGTTCTGGCACCATCTTCAACCCCTATCCTGTGGGAACTCTGCCAGAGGCCTGGCAGAGGAAGCAAGACCTTCTGAAGCCAATGGTTGGTTACCAGGAAGGTTTTGGGTCCCTAAGGAGGGTTTCATGGGGCATAATCAGCCTTGACAACCAGGGGTAAGCCTGGGCTCCCAAGGCTGTGAGGCAAGAGTAACAGGTCTGAGCCTGGGGTAAAAATGGGTTCACAGATGTTTTTCTAAATCACTTTAACCCCCTTTATGGTATATCTTTCTGTCATAGTTCATGAAATCCAAATCCACAACTCCCCCCCCCCCACCGCACCCCAACGTCTGAAATGCAGACTCTAGGTCGTTTGCTCCCCCTGGGCTCTGGCTCCCCTCTCCCCGCTGTCCCTCCATGATTGCGCCTGCTCTGCCATTCCAGTCCTGCAGCTACTCTAGGTTTGTAACCAGACAACCAATGGGCCCGGGGGGCCTGTCACTACTTGAGCCAATTCAGCAGAGACAGGGTTGAATCATATATGAGCATTTATTCCAGTCATGCCGGCAGCATGGGAGAGCAGCAGGTCATCCACAAAAATCTGCTCTCCTCCCCCCCCCCCATGCAAAATGGGCAGTTTACAGGTAATACAGGCTGGGGGGCTACAAAGGCCGGTGGGTATGCAAAGGACTGGGGGTTTTCAAAGGGCTGGAGCCTCTGGGTTCTGCAACCTGGTTGTTAATCTTTCCAAGATAATAGGCAGCTCTACCTGGAGGATGAGCCGCATTTCCATCACAGTGAGCTCCCAGTTCCCCCATGCAACTCCCAGCTAGGTTAGCATGTGCTTACTTTAATCAGAACAAAACAATCACAGTTAACAGAGCATGATTAATATATCCTATAATTATAGCTGGCCCCCAATATTCTATTTCTGACCCTAACAGTTTCTTTTCAATTCCCATTGTGGAGGGCCAGCAACTCCAGGACTACAGACCTGTTTGGGGTTGGGCGGGCATCTGGAGGGTTGGCGGGTTAGGACTCGAGCAGATACCAGACCTATAGAGTGGGCTTTTTCGGACCTCAAAACCCAACCTGAGCCTGGGGAAGCCTTTAGGACCCAGGGGAGCCGTCTCTTCTCCGAACCAAGAGGTAATTCCCTGTCTCCAAGTCCTCAGTGGCGGTCCCCTCCCCCAGCCTTAGTCGCCCTCACATTCCCAGACACCAGCCAAGGGCCTGGGGCAAAGTTGGCGGCCACCTTCACGCGGGGAAGTTCCCGCCTCCCCATCCTCCTCCACCTCGCTGCCATCCTCCCTGGGAGTTCCTGGCTGCTGTCTCCCGCTAGCGTGTCGCCGGGCTTACCAACTCCAGCGACATGCCACAGGGCGCCCCTTGCCCACCCCGCCAGCCAGGCGCGCCCCGCGCGAGTCCTCCCGCACCCGTCCCTTCCCGCCTGCCGGCCGCCGCGGCTCTAGTACTCTCGGGGCAGCTCGGGGCGCGGGTGGCGAGCTTCGGGCTGGGAGCGGGGGGTGCGCGGAGAGGGAGGAGAGACGCAGAGGGAAGCGGGGTGGGGTGGGGTGGGGTGGGGGAGGAGGGGAGAGCAGGGCGGCGGAGGATCAAAGGCGGGCGCAGCACCGCCGGGCTCCCGCCCGCTCGCTCTTTGGGGAGACACACCGGGACCTCCCGGACGCCGGAGCCGGGTCACGGGGCCCCGGAGGTAAGTCCCACCGCCCGGGCAGCGCAGGCGGCGGCGGGGCTGGAGCGCGCGGGGCGGGGGCTGTGGGCGGGCGGCGGGCTCGGGAGGCAGGCCCCGCGCGGGAGGGCGTCCTGGCTCCGCCTCGGAGCGCGCAGAGCCGGCGGCGCAGCGCCCGGTGAGTCGGGGTGGTCGCGGTGGCGGGACCGGCGAGGCGCGGGGTCGCCGGTCTGGCGGAGAGAGAGGAGCGGGCTAGCAAGATGCGGAGGAAGGGGCAGTGCTGTGGGTCCGGCTGCAGCCTGGCGCCTCGCCACCCCGGGCGCGCAGGATGGAGGGCTGCCGCGCGAAGTCGGTGGGAGCTAGTGAGCAGCCCTGGGAGCGCAGCGGAGCGGGGCTGCCCGGGCGGTGCAGGCGCGCGCGGGCGTGGGCTCGGTGGGTGCAGGCGACCCCCTGGAGCGACCCAGAGGAGACCGGCGGGGGCTGGTGAGTGGGAAGCGGCGGGGCTGGGCACCGAGGTCTCTCGGGGACCGGAGAGCGGGCTGCGATTCGCGGAGCGGAGCGGGAGAGGGAGGCGAAGGTTCGAGCGCTGTGGCTGGGATTCCCAACCGGCGACCGACCGGGACGGGGACTCCCGGGGCCCCTCGCTGCCGGGAAGAGCCGGACGGGCGTCCGGGAGCTGCCTGCTCCCTGGCAGCCGAGGCGGCCCGCAGCCCCGCTCGCCACCTGCAGAGAAGCGGAAAGGAAAGCGAGCGGATTCGGGGGTTGTTGTTTTTTTGTGTTCAAGTTCGTCTCGATTTCGCTAAGTGTGATTTTTGCCTCTTCGTGTGCGCTCTCCGAGCCGCAGCGGGAGGAATGAGCTGCCCGCAGAGTTGGGCACTTTCTTCGGGGAAGGAAGGGACTTGGAGCTCGGTGTTTTGTTTTGTTTTTTTCAAGATCCCGGTAGAATGGGCGATGGCTTTTGCGATGGACAAAGGCAGGGGTCCTCTGGCCGCATTTTATTTCCTTCGGGGTCCGCTTGCCCACAGAGGCTCGGACTCCTGGCACCGAAATTTCAGGTGCGCGGAGCCCTGCTGCGGCGTCAGATGCGCTGGCGCCGCCTGGCCACCGGCCCGCACTCTCTGCCTGCGCTCCGGGCCGCGTTCCGAGGTTTCTTGCTGCAGACGCTGGCCGAGGGCTTGGCCGATTGGGAGGTCAGGCTGCGTTTTCTAATTAGAATGGGGGTCAGGCACCCATTCTGGGACGTGCACCCGTGTTTGCGTTACTGGTCGCCCCGCTCCTGCTCGCCTGCGTGTGGAGTCGGAGTCCAGCGGGGGGGGAGGCGTGCTGCGCAGCCTGCAGCCTGGATGTAGGGTTAAGCAGCCCGGCAGCCAACTGGGAGGAAGGAGCCAACTTTTCCTTGCGGAGGTGCCATTGCCTGGGCCGAGTCGTGTTGGCGCAGGAATGTGGTCTTCCCAGCGGGGTCTGGCTCCCGAAATTCTCACAGCAGCTCAAGTGAAAATGAGCCTCCAGGAGGGCAGAGGGGAGCGGTCTGCTGTCCGATCAGGCCAGGACAGGAAGTAGCTGCGGCTGAATTTTCGGAGGAATTGTGTGTGCATGCTGTGCGCCTTGCCATTGTGTGGCATGCCTTTCCGGAGATCAGACCACAGGTGCGGGGCCTGTGGGATGTGCGAGGAGGAGCCCTTCCTCCCTTCCTCCCTCCCTCCCTCCCTCTCTGTCACACTCTTAGGCTCCGTTGCAAGGAGCAAATGTGGATTTCTGGCTGATCTGGCGCTCTCTCCCATCAGGCCCCCACCTACTGCATGCAAGTGAAATAGTCATAATCAACAGGAACTTGTTAAATAAAGGAGGGAAATTGGGAAAAATACGTTTCAAGTTTTTTGTTAGATTTCAGTGGTACCCAAAGGAAGAAGAGGGAATAGTGCACTGAACCTCCGGTGCACCCCTCATCCCACCACCAAACTCATTCACCTTTGCCCTGCCCCCGTGTTGACGGACCCTCCTCAGAGTTCTGGAGGCCATGTTTGCTGGATTTAAAACCCCGTGTGCAAGCTTATTTCACCTCCAAAGGCGTCCTCGGCGATCTCCAGCTGATGACGTTACATTTTCATCTAACGGAAATGACTGCATGACTGCTTTAAAGTATTCCATTGGAACATAGGTGATGTGAAAATGAAAATAAAGGCGCTCCCCCATTTGCATTTTGGCGTAGAAAAAGAAAACCCGCTAATATTCTTTGAGGCATGATGGGTTGGAGGAGGGGCGTTGAAAGAAGGGGAAATCCAGATCCTGAAAAAAGAGACATTTGAAATAATACAGATTTACATAACATTTCATGTGCAGCGGATACACAAGAATCTAGTTGAATCATGATAGACAAAATAACTTTTTTGGGTGGAAACTTTAAAAATTATTTCAGCGATAACAAGCAATTAATTTCTTTGTTTAGCATGACATAGTAGAGCGACACCGGCCTTGGTGCATTTTTCTCCTGTAGTTCATTTTTTTCTGGGAGTTATTGCTATTATTTGAGAGGTATTTTCTTATGTAAGTTTTCTATCAAAGACACTTAGTGCTATGCTGAGGTTTCGATGAGCACTAAAAATTTCACCTCTTAATTAGAAAACATTTGGTTGTCACACTGGTCACATCACCTCTGGAGAGACACTCACTCAAATTTGATTTCAGATGTGGTTTCTGTTGTTGAAAATAGCACAGAGAAGGCCTTCTGGGACAGTGGGAGGGACCCCTACACTCACACACCTATATGCCCCCTTCCACCCTGCACACCTCTGCACCTTCATTTATATAAAAGCTATTTCTAAAAATTGCCAGTGACATTCTTAGAGGATTCAGCCAGACTACTGAATACCCTTATAAGGTGCACTATGCACAGGCACCCTTAGCTAACCTTCTGTAATATGAATAACCACCCTGTAGGTGAGCACTTTCCTAAGTCTTTCTCTTCCTAAATAAAACCACATTTTTCCATGATACCAGCATGACCCTGAGCCCCTCACTCCATCCTCGTGTCCAACGCGGACTGATTACAACCTGCAGTTTGAACAGACTTCAATTTACCAGCAAAATTCTTGACTGAGTGGGCAAAGGTGGCAAGGATTGAAGGATGGGGTGTTGATTTGTCAGCAACAGCAGCAAAAGCAGTGGGACTGGGTAGCAAACCAGTCTGTCCTTTCAATGGAAAGTCACAGGGCTGTTTCGTGGAAACACGATGATATGAGATGATATTGGAGCATAGCTTTTGACCCAGCATCATTACCCTGCAGTCATTGGGTCAACATATCCAAAAAGCAAAACAATAAAGACATTCAAACATTAAATATTCAAAATATTAAAGATAGGCTGACCAACTTCCTGCCCATGTCACTGGAATTGGAATGTGGTAGTAGGTGGTTTTCACAAATGTGAGTGTTTAACATTCTCTGTGCAAGATACTTAGACATTTCATGTTCATAAGCATTTGTTTTAAAGAGGAGCTGAAGTAACTTAGACTCAGAGGACAATTCAGTGCCCTCATTGTCCCCTCAGGCAGTATGCTAGATTTCAGCTGGGAGTCGGGAGGAGGAGGTGTGAGGGAGACACATTTGCCATTTTCTCAAGTCCATGACTATCCCTCCTCCCCACAGCATTTTCTCACTGTGCCTGTGAGAAGACTTAGGTTTCAAACTCTCAGTTCTGCTGCTTGCTTGCTGAATGATCTTAGATCCCTTAACTTTCCTGAGATTGTTTATTTTCATCCATGTTCTTTCCCAGATTTTGAAAACAGAATATATATGGTTGCCACAGTTTTTTACATGGGGAGGACCATGGAGAACACTTCAGTGTGTCTTAACAGAAAGTTTCCTTTGTGTCCCCATGGCTCTCTGAGAACAGAGAAGGAGCTCAGGCCCTTCATTGTACCTGTGTCCTACAACTCCTTGTGGGCAAGAGTCGGGCGAAGGACAGCGTGTGCATGTCCCTGTAGGTGTGCATTCTCACGGAGGAATGGTGTAGACATTCATGTCTGCTAGGGCTTAAAGGGAATGTATAGGGAGGGCTTATGAGCAATAGCTTTGACACAACTAAATTTAACACAACAAAACTTAGACTCGTATCACATTATAAAATTACACAATGCATGTTCTCTAGGATACAGTATTATAAAGCAGATAACCAACAAGCTACAAAGAACCATTATTTATAATACCGTTATAACCATTATTTATAATGATGATTTCAGTTACAAACTTTGCGTAGATCAAAAGTTCTAATCATCCTAAACCATTTCATGATAACCTGTTCAGTTACATACATAACAAAAACAACAAGTAAGTATTGAGAGTCAATATAAAAGTTAAGTAACACAACCAAGAAACAACATACAAATGTGGGAAGTAATAAAAATAAAAGCTGCAATTAAAAGCATACTTCGGATTGACCCAGGGGACACTTTTACTTGCATAAAAATAATTTATCTGGGAGTTCAGTTCATGTTATTCAAGAGAAACGGTGGTGGGGGGGTGGGGAGGCAGGGGGTTGTGCCCTTGGGGTTCAAATCAATGTTCATTGTGAAACATTGTGAGTTTTCAGTTTGCCGATCGATTCTTGTATCGATCACAGGCATTTTTAAACTTGGGTCCTGATAATGCTGTAAGGAGAGAGCAAGTATTTCCTGATTGCAAGGTGGGTCTTTCATCAAGGCCCCAAGTAGTTTACATTCATAAAAAATGGTTGCTTCTTACCCATTTGGCCTCCGTGGGCGAATGCTTTCAAAAGTGCTTCCACCTGTTACTTCCTTAATCGTTCTCTCCGCCAGGAAACATCAGTATCCAAAAAGCAGACATTTCAGGCAACTAGAACCATAGACGTTTTACTTCACTGTCTCAACTTTAAACTGAAGATACTTCGGAAAGAGAAAAATATGTCACCTCACATATATTGGGGCTTCACAGCTCGGCTTAGGGAAGCAAAGACACAAAAATGTTACAAAAACTTACTTCCTGCCATGTGTATAAGATGCCTTTGAAACTTCTTTTGATGATGTTGGTCCTCACACCTTCGTGCCAGAGGCTCGCCGTTGGTGCAGGTGTTGGGAATACGGCTCTAATGGGATTAGGTCCTGGGACAGGGTCGGGAAATGCAGCGGCTCTGCCAAGGGGTAGACTCTGCTCAGCTCTTCGTACCAAAGACTGTCACCAATTCTTCTCCTTTTGCGGTGATTGCCTTTAAATAGAGTATGTATTTCTGTAGCTAGCCTTCATATCTGAAGTCTGACTCAGCCTCTTCTCTCAGGTGTTTCCTTTAGAAGGGACCTTATCCTTACCATTTGGGGTAATGGTGCCGCATCAAGGAAAGTTGCGATGTCACAGGTTAACAGTGTGCATGGGGTCTGAGATGCATCTAAGCGCAGGGTCTGGCCCATGCTAGTAGCTCAGCCATTCATATTTTTTATTTAAGAGCCATTCGTCTACTCCAGATATCCCATGGAGCCTCTTCTTCCTGCGTGCAGCAGTGATCAGGGTTAAGACCCTGCCCCGGGCGCTCCCCGCCTAGACATGCTTACATGTGTCTCTTGCCTGTAAAGAGCCTATCTTCATTTTTTTCCTCCCACTTCCTTTCTTTCCCATAGTGCCCTTTGGTACAAGCAGTTCAGCAACGAAGACCTGTGAGCTGGTTAATTAGTGTGCATACTATTTAACAGTTACTCTTTCATACACTAAACCCCGAGGCACAGCGCATTCGTATCAATCCTCTGACACAGCCCAGTACTCTCAACCCCTTCACAAAGATGGATTTCTGTTCAAAGCCACTTGGAAATAAAGGGAGATAATCTGTTTTGTTATTTCTAAATGTTTTGCCTTTCATTCTCCTGATTTTTTTTAAAGCCATGGATGTAAGGGTTCTACCTTTACACATGGGGCAACCACTTTGTTGTTCTCCATGATCAGCATTAGATCAAGTAAAGCGAGCTGAGAGGGGGCACCTGGGCATGGACTCAGGGAGTGGCGGAGGTGGAGCCCAGACCAGCAGGGAGAGCCTGGGATGTGAGTCTCTGTGATGACCCTCCTCTCTTTCCTCTCTGAGCTCCGTGGGTCTTAGGCTCCAGGGAAGTGGGGGAGGGGAGCCCTGGGCTGTGGAGGGATTAGCTTCCCTGGAGACTGAGGTGTGGTGAGGGGAGGGGTGAGTAAGGCAGAGACTCATGCAGGACTTAGTGCTGGTGGAGGACTAGACAAGGAATGGCCTCCCTCCTGCACAGCTGCGGGTATTCCAGATGCCAGGGGTCTGGCCTCAACACCTACCACATGGATGCGTGCTTCTGGCCTTCCTCACCTCGGGATTTGGCCCTGGATGCTCACGTGGATGCCACTCCACGTGTGGTGGACCCCCACTCAACATCCTCTCTTGGGTGGAGCTGTTGTACCTCCTTAAGCCTCAACAAAGCCAGCCTGGCTGCATTCGGAGGGGGGCCCCACCCTTCTGGTATCTGGGGAGAATGGAGGTGAGCTAATGAATTTGGAGAATTAGCGTGATCGATATTTAAGGACCAAAGTAAAGCTTTCATGGCTTGTTGGTAGCTTGTCACGAGGGTTGTTCAGGAAAAGCAGCAGAAGCTTCTGGTTGGTGATCTATTGCACTGTCAGCGTCTCTCTCCCAGACCAGAAGGGAAAAAGAGGAACAAGGAAAGGGAAGGGTAAAGATCCAAATGTGTGTGTTATTCCATTGCATTCCCTCAGCAATCTCTTGGGAATGTCCCCATGTTACGCTTGATGGGACAAGACCCAGCAGGGTTTCCTAACTTGTTCTGTGATCTTTTACCAGAGGAAGGGCCTTGGTACACAGGCCCAAATGTTTAGGTTTTATTTGTTTTTGTGTTTGTCTCTAAAGTTCATGTTTGCTCACCCACGGCACTCAGTTTTCTTGGCATTGAAACACGTGGCGTAATACTTAGGACAAGGCCATATGCTGTGCAATAATAGTTAGACAGACAGTTGCAGACAATTCTGTTTTGCCATAAAGTCCAAGTAGGACAAAATGTAATTAGGTAATTTCTTCAGCTGTGTTCTTGGATGCTTTCCTTGGAGGAGAGCATCCACAGCAAATCAGCAAACTGTGACCCATAAGTGTGGGTGAGGGGAAAGTGAGGTTGTAGGCCAAGCCAGAAAATGATGCATCTAGAGAAGTCCGAGATAACAGGAATCTCCTGGTGGACATACCACAGTCAGAGGGGAGAGCGAATTTCCTCTAACATTTATTTCCAGACATCTATAGAGAACACCAACGTAAACTACATGTGACAGAGGGGCAACCAGGAAGGCCTCATGACGGTGCGCTCCCATCTTGTTGTTAGCGTAAAGCTTTTCCAGATGATGGAACTGTCCTTGTCCTTGGACTCTGCCTAGAAATGCCAGTCTTCCTGGAATTTGAATTCAGAGCTTTATTTATTTTAAAAATATATTCTGGATAGTTGGATTCTGCCCATTGCTGACATCTCTCCTTAAGACTAAGTTGGTGCATTTCTTAGAAAATAAAGATGCACTCAGTTTCTTGGGAACATAAATCAAAGCGATATTGTTTCTGTCAGAGTAAGGTTTGGCCCTGGACAATGTCTTGGGAGCACAACCCTGACCATGTCCTTCCCTCTTCTCTGAAGTCTTCTTCCCAAACCTGACCCTCCGTGGATTCTTTCTTCCCTGTCAGAGTGGGGGGAACCTCGTAAGCTCCCTCTTTTTGCACTCCTTATACTCTGATTAACTGAACTATCCTATGGCCTCACTTTAGGTTGTGACTTATGTCAGCTACCTCCCAGATTTCTTTTCCTATACCTAAACCCTCCCAAGACGCAGCCTTCAGCCTTGTCTAGCCACATGCCCCCAGCATCTTGTAGGGTTTTCCCTGGGGCATCATCCTCAGAGAACTCACTCTCTGTCTGCCTCCCCAGACCCTCTCACCTCCTGCCCATACCCTTTTGCTGGTGAGGACACACAGTAACCCAGATATCCACACCTGAAAATGGCTCACCTCTTAGACTCTTACCTAATTTCTTGTCTAAATATTTTTTACCTCTCCCTTCCATCTTTTCTATCGTTAGCTCTATGTAGACACCCATCTCTTGTCAGATTCTCTCAGCAGCATGGTCTCCTCACCTTCCTTCTTGTGCTTCTCACCTCTGTTCTCTAAGACTGTCGGAAGAGTGAGCTTTCCAAAATGCAGATCTGCCTCAAGGACTCTTCTCCCGAACCTTTCTTTTGGCCTCCCATCTCCCATGACACGGGACAGGCTACCTGTGGAGGATAACAGGCTGTTCATGATAGTCCTGCCTAGAATCCAGCCTTATCCCTGCCTTTCTAGGTTCCCAGAATATTGGGAAAGTGCTGCCCACAAACACGCACAAATACCCATGTGCGGACACGTCACTGCTTTCATGCCTCTCCCATGTTCGGTTGCTAACTCTTGTTAATCTACTTAAAGGTTTAGCGTGTCAATCCCCTCTTCCTGGAAAGGTCCTCAAAGCTCAGTGTCCCCAATCTGGGTGTCCTAGTACCTGGACCCACCCATGTCCTGGCATGGCATTAGCTGAACAACCAAAGTATGAAATATCCAGAAATAACGTGGGGAATAAATGTGTGAGATCTGCATAAAGTAAACTACATTTTTACTCATAGAATAAGAGAACACTTGAATAAATGGAGAGAAATACAATGCTTCTAGATAGGAACACTCCAGGGTAATGATATTATTATTACCAAGTTACTCATCAAGTATTTTCATTATTTTCACCAAGTTACTTTGTAAGTTAAGTGCTTTTTCAATCAGAATCCCAACATGATATTGCTTTTAGAACTTGAGAAAATAATTTAAAAGTTTATATAAGAATAATCAAGCTATGATGCTATTTTTTAAATATATTTTATTGATATTTTACAGAGAGGAAGGGAGAGGGATAGAGAGTTAGAAACATCGATGAGAGAGAAACATCGATCAGCTGCCTCCTACACACCCCCCACTGGGGATGTGCCTGCAACCAAGGTACATGCCCTTGACGGTAATCGAACCTGGGACCTTTCAGTCTGCAGGCCGACGCTCTATCCACTGAGCCAAACCAGTCAGGGCTGATGCTATTTTTTAAATGAAGAGGAATGTAGGAGGATTTGCCCTACCAGATAAAAAAAAAAGTCAGGCATTAAAACTACATTAATTGACCTCAAACCAATTAGGACATCTATGATCAACAAAGAAAAAAAGGAAATAACCAGAAGTTGGGAATCTGTTGAGGAACTGGAGCTCTTCTGCACTGTTGATGGGATTGCAAAACTATGTAAATGGTAAGGAAAACAATTTGGAGATTTCACACACACACACACACACACACTAATTCCTAGGTGATTCAGCAATCCCCTTTCTAGGTATATATCCAAAAGAATTGAAAGCAGAGTCTTGAAGAGAGATTTGCACACCCGTGTTAATAGCAGCATTATGCACAATAGCCAAGAGGTGAAGGCAGCCTGTATGTCCATTGATGGTTAAACAACATGTGGTATATACACAAAAGAACACTATTTAGCCTTAAAAAGGAAGTAAACTCTGACACATGCTACAACATGAATGAACCTTGAGGACATTATGCTGAATGAAATAGTCCAGTCACAAAAAGGCAAGTACTGTATGATTCTACTTACATGAGGTTTCTAGATAGGTAAGTTCATAGAATGATGGTTAACTGGATTGCAGAGAAGGAGGAAAGAGGAATTATTTAATACATTCAGAGTTTTGCAAAATGGAAAAGTTCTGGAACTTTCCAACAAACAAAATTGCAAGACCAGAAGACTTCACTTGTGAATTCTACTAAATATTCAAAGACTAATTAATACCAATTCTCCCCAAACTCTTCTAAAAAATAGAAGAGAGAATATTTCTAAACTCATTTTGTAAGACCAGCATTGCCCTAATATCAAAACCAGAAAAGGACACAACAATTAATAAAATTACAGGCCAATATTCCTGATGAACATAGATGTAAAAATATTCAACAAAATATTAGCAAACTGAATTCAACAATACATTTAAAGGATCATACACTATGATCAAGTGGGATTTATTCTAGGGATGTACGAGTTGTTCAACATCAGTAA
Organism: Murina feae; assembly: GCA_004026665.1. NCBI lineage: Eukaryota > Metazoa > Chordata > Mammalia > Chiroptera > Vespertilionidae > Murina > Murina feae. The sequence continues at coordinate 37,936 of PVJC01004849.1, forward strand.
ATCAATCATTGGAATTAAACCAGAATAACAAAATGAAGGCTAAAAATTATATGCACCTATGAATAGATGGAGAAAAGCATTGGACAAAATTGAAAATTCATTTATGATAAAAACTTTCAATGAAGTGGGTACAGAGGGACTGTACTTTAACATAATAAAGACCATCTATGACAATGCCACAGCTAACATCATACTGTATGGTGAAAAGCTTAAAGCTTTGTCTTTGGGATCAGGAACAAGACAAAGATGCTCACTCTCACCATTTTATTGAAAGTCTTAGCCAGAGTAAATAGGCAAGAAAGAGAAATAAGAGGCATCCAAATCAGAAAGGGAGAAGTAAAATTGTAAACAAACCTAAAGACTCCACCAAAAAACTTAGAACTAATAAATTCCGTAATGTTTTGGGGTACCAAAATTAATGTTCAAAAAATATGTTGTTTTCTGATAGTTTTAATAAATTATCAGGAAGAGAAATTAAGGAAACAATTCAATTTACAGTTTCATCAAAAAGAATACTGCCTAGAAATAAATTTAACCAAGGAGGTTAAAGACATACTATGAAAATTGTAAGACAATAATGAAAGAAATTGAAGATGGCACATAAGATTGAAGGATATACTGTGCTCCAGAAAATTAATATTGTTAAAAAGCCCATACTACTTGAAGCAATATACAGATTCTATGCAATTCCTATAAAAAAAAAACTAATGGCATTTTTGTACAGAAATAGAAAAAAAAAAATCCTAAAATTTGCTTGGCACCACAAAATACCCCAAATAGCCAGAGCAATCTTGAGCAAGAAGAGTCATGCCTCCTGATTTCAAACTATATTACAAAGTTACAATAACCACAACAGTATGATATTAACATAAACCAGACACATAGATATATGGAACAGGCTAGAGAACCTAGAAATAAACCCAAACATATATGGCCAATTAACTGATGACATAGGAGCCAAGAATGTATCATAGGAAAGGCTAGTTTCTTCAATAAATGTTGTTGAGAAAACTAAAGAGCCACCTGTAAAAGGATGAGACTTTACCACTATGTTATGCTATATGCAAAACTTAACTCAAGATGAATCAAAGATTTGAACCAAAGGCCTGGAACCGTAAGATTCCTGTGAGTACCATAGCCGTTTTGGCTCAGTGGATAGAGTGTCGGCCTGCACACTGAAGGGTCCTGGGTTCAATTCCAGTCAAGGACACATGCCCATGTTGCGGGCTTAATCCCCAGTAAGGGGCATGCAGGAGGTAGCCGATCAATGATTCATTGGTGTTTCTATCTCTCCTCCCTTCCTCTCTGAAATCCTATATAATAAAGAGGTAATATGCAAATTAACCCTCATGCCCTCACAAGATGGCTGCCTACAACCAGGTTGGCAGGGAGGTTAGTGAGGGACAACCAAATGACTGAACAGCAGACTGCATGGGGTGACGAGGCCAGTGGGGGTGCCATGAAGGGCAACCAGGCTGGCATTGGGGGACAGTTAGGGGCAACCAGGCCATGGGGGGAGGGAGTTCGGGGTGACCAGGCAGGCAGGCGAGCAATTAGTAGCCAGCAGCTCAGGATTGTGATAGGGATGTCCGACCGCCTAAACTGTATTCAGACATCCCCTGAAAGGTCCCAGATTGGAGAGGGTGGTGCAAGCTGGGCTGAGGGGGACCCCCCCCCCCCATGCACAAATTTCATGCACAGGCCTCTAGTCAATAAAAAGTATATTTTAAAATACAGTAAAACTAGAGGCCTGGTGCATGACATTCATGCACTGGGGGGCAGGGGGGTTCCTTAGGCCAGTCTAGGCTCTCTCACAGTTCAGGACCACTCAGGGAATATCTGCCTGCTGGCTTAGGCCCGCTCCCCAAGGGGACATCCCCTGAGGAGTCCTTAGTGCTATTGCAGAGGCAGGAGAGGCTCCCACCACCACTGCGCTTGCCAGCCATGAGCCCAGCTCTGGCTGAGCGGTGCTTCCTCTGTGGGAACGCACTGACCACTAGGAGGCAGCTCCTGCATTGAGCGTCTGCCCCCTGGTGGTCAGTGTGTGTCATAGTGACCAATCGTTCCACCGTTTAGTTGATTTGCATATTAGCCTTTTATTATATAGGATAAGATTCTGTAAGAAAACATAAGCAGTAATTTCCTTGACATTGTTTTTGGCAGTGATTTCAATTTTTAATTTGACACCAATTACAAAAATAAGCCAGGAATACTACATCAAACTTAAAAGCTTTATCACAGCAAAGAAAACCATCAACACAATGACAAGACAACATTCCAAACGGGAGAAAATTTATGCAAATCATATATGCACTATGGGGTTGATATCCCAAATACGTAAAGAACTCATACAACTCAATAACACAAATTGCAACAAAAAATGGTAAGAGGATGTGAATAGAATTTTTCCAAAGAAGACATACAGGGGCCAGCAGGTGATCATCATCACTAATCATCAGGGAGATGAAAATCAAAACCACCATGAACTCTCACCTCACACCTGTTAGAATAGCTAGTATAAAAAGACAAGAAATAACAAGTGTTGGCGAGGAAGTAGACTGTCGGTGGGAATGTAAATGGGTGCAGCCACTTTGGAAAATAGCAGGGAGTTTCCTCAAAAAATAAAAAATAGAACTGTCATAAGATTCAGCAACTCCACTTCTGGGCATTTATCTGAAGAAATAAAGCACAGGAAGGTCACCCAGCTGGTGCGGCTCAATGGTTGAGCATCGACCCATACACCAGAAGGTCACCAGTTCAATTCCTAGTCAGGGCACATGCCTGGGTGGCGGGGGCATTCAGGAGGCACCCAATCCATCTTACGTTTCTCATTAATTTTTTTTCTCTCCCTCTTCCCTTCTCTCTAAAAAAAAAAAAAAAAAAAAAAAAAAAAAAAAAAAAAAAAAAAAAAAAAAAAAAAAAAAAAAAAAAAATCAGTAAAAAACATCTAAAACAAAAACAATAACAAAAAGCACACTAAGGTCTTCCAGACAGAGTGGGCAGGATGAGAATCAGAAGTCAGAGGTCTGGGTACTAGGATGTGACATTTTGGTGTGGCCTCAGAATCTGATCTGTTCCAATGGTGGTAACGCACATCTGAGAAACTAGACAGATCACTTCTGAGACAGCTGTAGTTCCCTGTTGCTGCAACAGATCCCAAAACTTGCCAGCGTGGAATGCTCACAGTTTTTGAGGGTTGGGGAGTCTGGGAGGGGCCAGCTGGGTGCTTTCAGCTCCAGTTTATCATTACAGTGCAGTAAGAGGGTAGCCAGAGCTGGGAGATCAGGGAACTTGGGCAGCTGAGGGCCAGCAGGACAGCTCTCTGAAACCCTAGGAACCGTCCATGTAGTCTCCACCTGGAGTACATTGGACTTCCACAGCGTGGTGGCCCCCAGGTACTGGATTCTCTAAATGGCTGCTTGAAGCTTCAAGGCTCGTCTTCTAGCAAAAGGTGAAAGCTGCATGAGTTTTCCTGACAGCCTCAGAATCACATGTTAGCACTACTGCCCCATTCCATCAATTACATGTGGGTCACAAGCTCACTGAGATGCATAAGAGGGGGCAGAGACCCCACCTCAATGAGGGTAATGCCAAGGTCACATGTGGCATAGCTGTGGGATGGAAAATATATAAAAAAAAAAAATACTAAAAAAGAAAAAAAAAGACTCAAATTACATGCTTTACAGATACCAAATACATGAAAGGTGAAATCTTTTCTCAACAGAAAATGTTTCACATCCATATTTTTGGTATATGGATAGTCCCATTGTTTCTTATTTTCTAATGTCAATATAAATTGTTAGTGTGCCAGATTGTTTCTCAAAAGTGCGTTAGTGATTAGTGCATTCTAGCCCTGGCCAATGTCTTCAGTGGTTACAGCACTGGCCCACACACCAAAGGGCCGAGGGTTTGATTCCTAGTCATCATCCCTGGCCCTGGTCAGGGTGCGTGGGGGAAGCAACCAATCCATGTATCTCTCATATCTTTCCCTCCCCCTCCTTCCTCTCTTCCACTCTCTGTAAAAAGCAATGGGAAAAACTATCTTCAGGTGCAGATTAACAAAAAAACAGTGCATTCTAGAGTGTGATGCTATGTTAAGTTCACAGTCAGAAAGCGGGACAGATTAATAGCACCGATTAAATGCCAATTTTTTCACATTATATGGGTGCATTAGTTACTACAGGTGAATTTTAGATCTTAGGAATTTTGTTCAATTCCATCGTCCTCCAGCTTTTTCACTGAAGAAATAGAAGAGAAAGGTGAGATAAAATTGGAAGTTTTATGTCCTTGCTTGTCTAATAACTTCTCCAGATTTATACAGAAATCAGTGGCAACGTTGATTTAGATTTAGCTTTTTCAGTTGGTTGGTTGTGTTTTTTTTTTCTTCCTTATTCATGTGCAAATTAGAAAGACTGGTTTAAGCAACTGTGTGAGTACATGAAATGAAACAGCAACAAATGATGTAAAACCAGTGTATAGAAGCTGAACCACGGAGTTTTTATCCCCAGGTGATATAAGTCGTGAGCTGGAAGGTGCTGACGCAGCTCAGTGGAGTAGAGGCTATGTCTCTACCTTCTTCCTGGTTCCCAGATGCTGCTACAGCCTCAGACATCACATCTGAGATCCAGGCAAAAGTGGGAGAGATGAACAGAGCCCCCCCCAGAAGGCATTTGCCCACAGCTCTCTCTGGCCAGAGCTGTGTCTGTAGACACCCTTGGTTACAAGAAAGGATCAGGTGAGGATGAGGAGTTAACTTTTAGCTTCAAGGTGAAGATGGGCAAAGGTGGGATCCTGTGGTGGGATCTTGATTCAGCCAGTGCTTGTCATCCACCTCGCAGTGAGACGAGCACTAAGGCACATTATGAGATAGATGCAGAATGGGAAGACCACACTGTGTGTATTTGTGAACCCAGAAATAGTTTGCTTGGTAACTCTGAAAGTGTGTATGGTGTGTATGGGAGGGATGGCAAGTATGTGGGTATAGAGAGGTGGCACGCCTTGGGCTTGAACCAGGGCCACCAGGCAGAGGCCCTGGACTGAGGCTGAACAAAGGTGTTTGGCTGGAGTGAGCACATGCATCTCCTGGGAGCTGGTAAAATGCAGGTTCTGTTGCAGTGGTCCGGGGAGGGGGGGTGGAGGTCCTGAATTTCCACCAAGCACCTTGCTGATGTTGCATCCCTTTGAGGAGCCCAGGTTCAGGAGGTTCTCAAACTTGTTTGCAGAGTAGATTCATCTGGAGATATTGAAAAGTTGGTTCACATACAAATAACGTAAAGAATATAAATTGACTTGGGTCAATAATATTAAAGAAGCATCTGAATCAGTGGTGTTTACTGAAGCATCAGTTAAAGTTGCACTCGTCAAACTAATGCACACACGAAACACCTAGGGTTCGCAGGGGCAGAGTCTAGCTCAGCAGATGTGGGTGGGCGCTTGAGATCCTGCATTTCTAACCAGGGCCAGGTGATGACAATGCTGCTGGTCCCACCAGGCCACACTGAGCAGCCAGGTAGTAAAGCGCTGAGATGGTGGGAGCGGGTAGGGGAAGGCATGGAAGAAGAGGACTGCATCCATTGACCCTGGCTTGAGCCAAGGAAGGGTAACAGCTGTTTTAGCTGAAGATGCCAACAGTGCAAGCTTGCTGACCACTCCAATACATTATTTTATTTGCCTTATGTAAACTTGCATAACCTGGAGTTGGGGTCAGAGATATAATAGACTTAAAGTTTGTCTTATGTAAGGTATGTAAACAGAACACATTCTAGTGTCCCTTTTATTTAAACTCTGAGAGGTAAGAAAAACAAATGCCAGAGCTGGCAACTGCTGTGCCTATGGGTTTATTGAGGTGAGTGTTGGCACGGACATGTGCATAGAGCTTAGGCTCAGAGGGCAGCTCTCCATGGCCATTCTGAGATCCTGCACATTTATGCTGTTCACTTCTTGGCATGCAGTGGGTCTAAATAAATACATTAATACATATTACATGCACATATAAATACACACATACTATGTGCATATGGGTGCATATGCATGCTTCATCTCCCTGCCCTGCCTCCTTCCTCCTGTAATAGTTTGCCCATGTGAAGTGTGATAGATAGTTTGCAAACAGGGGCTTCAGCAGTTCATTTCCTCACACACCTGCCTTTTCTCTGTGATGTTCCCACACGTCCCAGCAAGAAGAGGAGTCCAGTTCACTCCCCCGCTCCCAACCTTGTGCTTGGACTGGATGTGGTCCTCTTCTCCCATATGTCTGTGACTAACAGTGGAGTGGGAATGGATATGTGCCAATTCTGAACCCAGGCTCCTTGAAGCCTTGTGCACTTGAACTTGCTCTTTTGGACCTTGTCTTCCAATTTGTGAAGGAGCCCAGGCTATGATGTGTTTCTGCCAGCAGCTACCAAAGCCAATAGGACTGTCTTGTGTGCTTCAGACACAGTGGAACCCCTCGTGCCTGAAGCTCCTTAAATGATCCCAGGAGAGATCTTCTGAAAACAGAGCAGCCCAATTCAGCTCCACCTGCCAACTCAGAGAATTGTGAACAAATGAGTAGCTGTTCTTTTAACCCACTAACGTTTGGAGTGGTTTGTTACACAGTAGGTAGTAATTGATGCCTATGCCTAGAACAGGATTGAAAAAGTAACGGCATAATTATATATATTCTAAAGCTCTTGCAGAGAGGAAACTTAGAAGTGTCCCAGCAAGGATCATTGTGTCCCTGTGGGAGATAAGTCCCCAGGTAAGCTGCTGGTTCACACTGAACCAGACCTGGAGAGCCAGATGGACACGTTTCATTCTTTAAACATATGAAGTGCTTAAAACAGTGCCTTCAGAAGTAACCGCCCTCATCAGCGTTTGATGTCTATTTGTGACCTAACTATGGCTCACACTGCCTGTGGTGTGTTGAGAATGCTGGACCAGATGGAGAAACACTAAATGTTATGGTGATACCTTACCTGCCTCCAGCCTTTCTTTAGGTACGGACCAGAGACTGCAGTGACAAGCCGAAGAGGGGCAGGCTTCCTCGTCCTGAGACCCATGGATATGAGTGCTAGGAGTCCTCCCCCATGCATCACACTGGTTCCTGCCTACAACAGATGAATCTCCATTTTTTTTTTTTTTTTTTTATCTTTGCTGTGAACCCTCTTTCTCAGGCAGGCCCAGGTGTCTTTATCGATGAGCTAAGTGGTGGGAGTTTTACAGAATAGGAGTTAAATATGGTGAAATCCTCCACCAGGATTCTCAGCTAGAAACTGCTCCTGGACCTGCACTGCCCTAGACACCAGGCCTGGGCCAGGGCATTGCTGGGTTCCCGGGTGAAAGGTAAGGCACTGCTCTGCTGTTCTAGGTCCTTGAGTCAGAATTTTCCCATGTGATAGGTAAAACCCTGTTCCATGTTAGTCTTCATTTCTTCTGTAGTGACTCAGTCCTAATCATGGTCTTGGCAAGTATAAGCTACCTGCAGAGGCTGAGATTCCTGCAGATGTCCTGACCTAGCACTGAACATCCAGCTTCTTTAAGAAGACAATAGTCTAGACATCCTATATAATAAAGAGGGAATATGCAAATTGACCATCACTCCATCACAAAGATGGCAGTACCCACAGTGGAGGTGGGGGTTTTCGTAACACAAGATGGCTGCACCCACAGCAGAGGCTGAGTTCCCGTAAGAAGCCTTAACGAGCAATCAGCAGGGACCTGAGGCTGCGTGGCCCCCCTGTCCTTCATGGGGCTTGACATGGGTAAAAACCTTTTCCATGTTAGTCTTGGTGCTTGATGGGGGACCTCAGGCCATGCCCCCTGCCCTGGCATCAGGCCAGGGGACCTAAGGCCATGCCCCCTGCCCCGGCAGCAGTCTGGGGGACCTCAGGTTGCAACCCCTGCCCAGCAGGACTTGATGGAGGACCTCAAGCCATGCCCCCCACCCTAATACTAGGCTGGGTGATCTCAGGCTGCACTCCTTGCTCTGGCACCAGGCTGCACCCCACGCCCTGGCACCAGACTGGGGGACCTCAGGCCACGACCCTTGTCCAGCAGTGCTTGATGGGGGATCTCAGTGTGTGCCTCCAGCCCTGGTGCTGGACCAGGGGACCTCAGGCCGCACCCCTCACCCCAGTGCCAGGCTGGAGGACCTCAGGCCGTGCCCCCCACCCCAGGCCAGGGGACCTCAGTCCATGCCTCCCTCCCTGGTGCTGGGGTCCTGAGACTGTGCCCCTCGCCTGGTGCTGGGCCAGGAGACCTGAGGTTGTGCCCCTCACCCAGTGGGGCTTGACGGGGAACCTGAAGCTGCACCCACCTCCTGGCAAATCTTGATGGGGGACGTCCCCCAACTGGTGGGGCTTGACAGGGGATCTCAGACCATGGCCCCCACCTGGCACTGGGCCAGGGAACTGAGGCTGCACCTCCTGCCCAGCAGGGCTTGACAAGGGTGGGATCAGCCAGATTTGGATCTAGCCCAATGGGCCAGCTGAGTCTGGGTCTTGCATGATTTCAAGGTGCATGTGAGTGGGCAGGGACTTGACTCTGGGTCCCATGGTACACCTAGACTGACAGAAGGAAGATTTTCATATGCATTTTATTAATTTTCTTTTTATCTCTGACACTTCTATTATAGAGAAAGGGCAAATAGCAATATTAAAATATTTCCTCTAATTAATCCCCTTTAATGTGCACAAATTTTGTGCACTGGGCCACTAGTATGAATATGAAGGTCACTTTCCCATCCCCATTTCTTCACATATACACACACCTAAACACACATAGATCCTGATACATATGGTATATCCACTCAACATGTTCACACTCACATGGGCCAACACAGACACACTCACTCACACAAGTACACCGTGAACAGTGAACCCTCGCCTGTGTACTTCCCTGTTATAGGGAGCGCTTCTGTGAGCCTGAAGGGAAGTGAGCCACAGGGCAGCACCTTGGGACACAGACTGCCATGTGCACCAAGTTGAGGATGAGACCTTCTAGCCACAGCTCCTGGACTGTATTCAGAAGCCTCATGGGATGCTTTATCCCTTCACCAAGCAGCTCTCCCCCAGTGCGTGTTTGAGCCTGTTTCTTCTAGCTGGGGGGATCTGGACGCAGTCCCCAGAATTGGGTTCACTGCCCCTGTGCCCATAAACAACAGCAGAGGGGAGGTTTGGAGGGAGAGAGGCAGACTTGAGCCTGAGAGCACACGCTGTCAGGAGAGGGCCATGGGGAGAATTTGGAGCCTTAGGTTTTCATAGAAGTAGATTCTGTGCTGCTCTAGGCATTGACTAGAGTGGTGGGGGAAAGGCAAATGGGAACTTTCCTGTTGTATTTGGTTCTTTGGGGACGGTCAGTTGTCTCATGCCTGAATGAAGAGTACCCAGATCCCAGTTCCCTGAGTACTTTATGTAAAGCTTGTCTTTGTGACTAATTGACTTTTATTTATAAAGAGTTATTTCATCCAAAATAGCCGTTATGTTTTGCCTATGAGCCCACAAGGATGGGATTTGCTTGTGGCATTTGGGAAACAGGCTGAGAGGAGGGGAAAAGAAATCATGTAGCTTGGGGAGGGATTGGCTGGGGCTGGAGGGGGAGTGGTATTGGAGTGTAAATGGGGGCTCTGCAGTCAGTCTGCCCAAATTTGAATTCTGGCTTACCCCTTACCTTTGGGAAATTATTCGAGTAATTATTCAATTACTCACTGTGCCTCAGTTTCCCTGTGAGTGAAGAGGATGCACTGGTGCCTCACTATGGTGTTGTCAAGGCAATTACATGAGATGAAAGATAGGCAGCTTTCAGTAGTGTCAGCCAAAGTGGGGTCCATCATGCAACAACTGATACTGGTGTTTCCTTACCTGAGTCCTTAACTGAGGTGAGCCCCTGGGAAATGGGCCTGTCAGGATCCTTTGTCTAGGGGATGAGGTGATGCTGGGGAGCTGAGAGGCCAGAGAAGGGGGTGACAAATGTCAAGTCATCAAACCATGTCCAACATTCTGTAGGCTGGACCATCTGTGTAGCAAAGCCAGGGATGAGGTAAGTCCCAGAGGACCTGGCATAGACCAGCCTTTCTGAGCCCAGCAGAGAGGGCTGAGCTTTCATCGTGAGGTGCCACAGGGTCCCTGCCCAGCACTTCTTTGTGGGTCTGACTCTGGTGACAGACAGGTGAGGATTGGCCATTGAGGACTGGTACCAGGAGAAGGCAGGCAGAACTATCAATGGGACCAAACTCACAGAAAAGAAATTTTCAAGCTAAATGTGCTTCATTCACGGGCCCTGGGGATTTAGTGCTTAAGACACCAGCTAATTAACTGAACTAATGTGAGTTCAGTTTCAGTCAGTTGTGTGAATTCTTTAAACATACAAGTCGTGGCCAGTGGAATACCAAATGAAGCAAGGGAGGGAATGCCCCTTGAGATTCAAGATCTGCACAGGCTGGGAGAATACCATTTGCAGCCAGCCTGGAGAGAGCAGCATACTCACAGAGTCTTCGTGCAGAGCAAATCATGTCAGGTCAGTGTAACCTCACTCCCCACAGGTAGGCAGGTGCAGCATATTAGAAGGGGGCGCCTAAGATGCCATCACCTGGACGTTATTAGCAGCTGATTTTGACAGATGCTGGCCCACAGCAGGGCCAAGTACAGGACTAACAATGGGGGACTTCTGCATGAGGGAGGTGCTTCCGGCATCTTTCCATGGTAGACCCAGGAATATTCTATCAGCGATTCCTGAACCCCGGGGTGAAGACACAGGTCTCAGGAGTGGCTCCCAAGTGGGGATCCCACGTTAACCTTTGCACTGATTGAATGATGAAATAGGAAATCTAGTCATAATGTTGGCAAATGACATCAACTTGACAGCACTTTGAAGTATTTGGAACAAAATGAGGACTAGGTCAACTGAACACAGTTCATTTCATTAACTCACTGTGTCACAAGCCTTTGGGCACCTACTGTATGTATGCCTGTGCTTTCTGGAAACACAATACAATAGGAATTGTCATACCTTTCTTCAGGAAGCTGATAGTTTCCTTTGATTTAGGTATATCTTGGAAGCAAAAAACCAAAAAGGTATAAAAATACAAGAAGAATAAGAAATACTGATAGGTGAAGAGAATAAAAATAGGGCTAAAATATACTATTATCATGAACATGTTATGAGTTACTGTTAACCTCTGTTTAGCAGATGGAATACCTGACAGGGCACAGGGGACCCAGTTGGGACCCTGCCCAGCTCTGTCTCACTAGAGAGTTACGCTTCCAAACACTGCACTTTTCGGCCTGCTCTGCCTGTGGTGGACCTTGGGGCATCCACACAGGCACTGGGTAGAGACTTCTCTGTTCCTGCCCCTCTGAGGTGCCCACCCCTTTTTGCTGGTTCCTGGTAGGCATCACAGTTTCCTCTTGGGGTTGGTGCTTTGCCAACACTGAACAGAGGAAGCAACCCCCACAGCTCTGCCTTGAAGGAGAGATCAGAGATGGGCATTCACTAGACAGAGAGCTGGGCCAGGCTCTGTTGTCTGGTCCGAGAGATCTGCTGCTGACTACCATATTCCTATCCCTACTTGGAAGACTTTGGTAAACCTCCAACTTCCAAGAAGAAACAAACAACAAACCTCACAGTCACCCCCTTGTAGGATAAAGGACAAGAATGCCTTGCGTTTTCTGCAGAGAATGGGTTGAGTCAGGTTTTGCACGATCTTCCATTCCACACCACTGAGCTGGAAAGAGTATAAGAACAGGTGGTATGTGTGCCAGGTAGGATTACTAAATATGGGACCTCCTTTCCTTCCTGGAGAATGGCGATCCTCCGGGGCCACATTGCTGCATGGGGAAGGACTCGCTGGCCAGCTAGCTCTCCACCTGTAAGTCCCCTCAAGCAGCCCTTCCCTTTCTGTGTCAGAGCCTCTTCCTATCACCCAGCAGACTTCCTGCTGCCAGCTCGGTCCTCCAGGCAGAGGGAAACTGCACATTTTGCACAGTGGCAGGAATTGAAGGTGTTCATGCAGGTGATGCTGGGGCATGGTTTCATGTGGGATCAAAACAGATCATGACAGTCCTGACATACGCCTTTATAATGGAAGGGAAAATCTACGATGCTTTGGACAAGTAAAGTTTGTAATACGAGACTATTAAAGTATTGAGGCACCCTCACAAATGTTAGGGAAGCCATGAATCCTTATGCAAAAATCTAACAGGTGCTGTCAAAATCCATTTCATGGTAAGAATTAACACCAGCAAACCTGAACAACACTCAGTCGTTCTTTTCTCTGAGAATTAATACATGTATGCAATTGTGATCAAAATCTTGTTAAAGAGTAAATGAATTCCCTTTTGTAGTTTTGGGTTTCTACCTTGGGCGTCAAGCCCACATGTGAAGTTTGGTTCCTGGTTTAACTGCATTTATTGTAACTGGGTTTTCCCCAATATCAAATATCTTTTGCAAGCAATAACCTCTCATAATTAAAATAAGCTCCTGGAGATTTTCAAATCATCTTTTATAAAAACCTCATGTAGGGAGCTTCTTTGATAGCTCTGATTTTGGGGGTGCCTCTACCAATAAGGGCCCTTAAACTCACCCTCAATCCTGGAGACATGCTGAGTCTGGAGGAGTCCTAAAACAAAAGCCAGGGTCTCTGCCAGCTTAGGCAAGGTGAACACTTGTGACTAAACCAGTTAAGAAAAAGCCTAAGCCCATGACCACATACCCACAAAACAGTGACATAATGGTGGACGGTGAAGAGATAGTGGGCTAGTGAGTGATTCATGTTGAAGGTGTCCTTGAGATTGAGCCTCACAAGTTGGAAAAAGGAAGACCCAACTCAGAGAGGTTGCAGAGAGCAAGAGGGGTGGCCACGAAAGGGGCTGCCAGGACTACCCCCAGAGTTGGATCTGGGACCCTGAGGAACCAGTCTGGTCAACCACCTCCTTGGCGGTGAGGAAGGCTGAAGTGACTGCCCCGAGAAGCCCCTGTTGTGCTAGCCGTCAGGAACTTGGATGGCAGGTACCATGTAGTTCTGGTTTTCATGATGTCCTCTCCTTCCATCCTGGCAACCAACGTACAAATGCCCCCTTCCCACTGTCACAGTGTGAGGTCACCTCATGGAGGTCCCGCCCAGCGCTCTGTTACTATGTCTGTATAGGCTCAGCTTGAATTACACTGTTTAATTCAAGGTTCTAGAGATGCCAGTTCTCATTTGTCATGTAAAACACACACAATAAAAGTTTCTAGTTAAGAATACTCACTGATACATCTATTCCAATTGCGGTCATTAACAGTGTATTTATTATGCTTACCACTTTATGTACTCTTTAATCTAAGACCAGAATATATCCTGGGGCAAAGGACATATGTATACTTGCTCCTCTACTAGGATGACATTTGCCAGTTAAATTTTGTGATCTGGACTTTTACAACATGGAGAGGCAGGGTGAGGTCCTTGTAGGTTTCAGACAACAGGTTTATCCTTACTACTCAGTAAACTAATTTCAGACCAACCCTCCACGCTCTCCTTAGCTTGCTGAAGGTCAGCCACTTGACCTTCTTTAGAAGATCCCCTACCCATCACTGCCCTTTGAGGAGGGGCACAAAACTTTCATCCTTTATTGCCACACTGGCTCCCTTACCCTACTTGTAGTTTTAGGCATAATCCTGGTGTATAATCGGAGCTGATGTCTTTTCAGTCTCCAAGTTCCCAAGCTGACTGATTCTCTGTAGGATATTGGCATTCAGGCCAGGAATGTTGCATAGGGGTTGGAGGTAGGGATGAGGGGGGCATCTTGGATACTCTGGTTTTCTCTGAGACACATCAAACTGAAAATCCAAATCTTAGGCAATATTGGTCATGGTTGGAATAAGCATGGTAGAGACGTCATTTTTAACAATGCCGATGAGAATTTATTTGAACAAAATTGGGATCAGATTCTAGGACTTGGACTTCACTTTCTTCATACAAGAAAATGAGAATAATAGAATACTAAGGTTATGGAAGATTCTAACAAGATCATATTGGTTATCATGCTTAACCTCTAGGGAACAGCAACTGCCTGATAAATGGGGATTACTTCTATTTTTGTATTCAAAACTGTCTCTTGCATTTCTATGTGAATTTTAGATTAACCTTATCAGTTTCTGCCAAAAAGCCAACTGGAATGTTGGTAGGGATTGCATTGAGTGAAAGGGTCGCAGATCCAATTCCAGTCAAGGGCACATGCCCTGGTTTCAGGCTCGATCCCCAGTAGTGGGTTTGCAGGAGGCAGCCGATCAATGATTCCCTCTCATCACTGATGTTTCTATCTCTCCTGCTCCCTTCCTCTCTGAAGTTAATTTAAAATATATATTGAAAAAACACACTTGAGACTATCGCTGTTAAAAAGAAGAAACGTGGGCTGGTGAAGAGTATCAGCTTTAGGAGCTGAAAAGTTGAGTTTAGCTGACGATTCCTGTGAGGATTTGGAGATCACACTCTACTAGTATTCTGATTTTGTATGTGACACATGGGTTCCCTTCTGCTCGAGCTAGATGGAAAGGATGGCTAAATACTAACAGTGATGGCTTTCCCAACCTGGACTGTCAAAATCTATGATTTTACACTGGAAACAATTCACACTTTCATAGTTTGTCATCAGCCCGATGCACTGACACACCCTCACAGCCCTCTTTCCTGGGTGGCTTCCCCACAAGGTGACATCACAGCCTAGACCGGGAAGGAGCAGCCTGAGGGCATGGATCACCCTGAGAAGGAGAGAGAGAAGTCGTTCCTGATCCAGGTCACAGGCGTGACTGGTGAGGAGACCGAGACTGCTTCATGCTCTCTCGTTCCCACACTTAGTGGCACACAGCTCACTGCAGGCGGCAGTGGAGGGCAATGGCAATGGCCTCACATTCACCAGTGCATGCTCTGCAGCGCCATGCTGTTTACCCATGAGCGCATGAAAACTGCCCAAATACAGTGAAAGTGCAATGCTGACCTGCCTTGGCATAAACATTTCTGTCACTTCATGATGTTAAGAATTAGAAATAACGTGTAGAGGGTGGGTCAGTACCAGCCCAGATTTACCAGCTTTGCCAATAGCTTTAACGGCCAAACAGCATCCCCGCATGCCATGTGCAGGCAGAGGTCACTGGTTGGGTCAGAAGCAAGGAAAGGAAGCATTCTTGATAAGCAGGAAGTGGCCGCTCTGTCACTTAAAAATTCTGTAGAGTCCTAACCGGTTTGGCTCAGTGGATAGAGCGTTGGCCTGCAGACTCAAGGGTCCCAGGTTCGATTCCAGTCAAAGGCATGTACCTTGGTTGTGGGCACACACCCAGTAGGGAGTGTGCAGGAGGCAGTTGATTGATGTTTCTCTCTCATCGATGTTTCTAACCCCCTATCCCTCTCTCTTCCTCTTTGTAAAAAATCAATAAAATATATTTTAAAAAATTCTGCAGAACAAGATGAAACTCTTTATGAATGGTCGGGATAAATATATAAAGCTGATCTGTGATGATCAGCCAGGGGAGCAGAGATAATAATGCCTTGTAAAGTGTGCCATTGAGCCTAACGATTCTGCGCAAAGCATGCGTTGGACAGGCATAGCTGCATCTGTGAGTGTCACAATCACTCTCTGCATTCCCACACCTCCTGAGGCCGGGTGGGAAGTCAAATGGCCAGAAGGTGTCAGTAAAGGTGAAACAAAAAAGGTCAGGAAGTCCTCCCTTCACCAGCCAGGGGTTTTGCCCCCCAGATTCAGGATCGGGTGTGAGCTGTGCAGACAGGAGCACTGGGGCCGTGTTGGCACCTGGTCCTCTAAGGACCTTTGCTTGTTTATATCATACTAATGACATTTTAAAAGATGCCAAATGGTGACTGCAATGCTTCTTTAAGAACAAATATAATCGGAAAATGTTAATACAGTTGGAGTCAGTACAGTTGGAAGAAAATGGCAGAAAAAAATAGAAACACCCTTTATGTTATTATCCAAGAAAGTTTTGAGCCCCTTTCTTTCTGCCCAGTCCTGTTTTTAATCTCTTCTCCATGAGTTTCTACAGAATGTTAAGCTACTTACGAGAATCTGACGTTTCTAGTAGGCGAACAAAAGTAGCAGCTTTTCTTCTTTTTGCTTCTGCCTTAATTCAAATGCTGTGCACCCCACCAGTATTCACGGGACATAAAACCCAGGGTGCTGACTGAGGTGCGTTAGACAGGACCTCCGTGTCCGGCGCTTAGTAAAAGCACAGCTTTTAAAATGCTGCTCATATCAGCCCTGTCTATTTCACCACCAGCTCTGCCCTGGGAAGAGCACAAGACAGAATGTGTGATTTCTGCTTGGCAGCCTGTGTTGTGGGAGATCCTTTACCCATATATCAAAATAGATTGTCGTCGCAGGCTGAGGCTAGGGACCCCAAGGCGTCCTGAGGGAGACAGATTTTAACTGGAGCCAGGTAGCGTACCAACTTTACATTATAAACATTTTTTTTAAATGAAAAAAAATAAAATAAAAGAATTCTCAAGCTAGCAGGCATCTGAAGTAATTTGAAGACTTTAGGAAAAGAAATATATCTATTTAACCTACCTAGATAGATAGCATATTTTATATATTTAAGTATATTATAAATTTTATTTTATGTTTTATATAGTAGTATGCATGTGCTTTGCTTTGAATACTACCCTCCTGCATATACTAAAAACTCTTGAACATTATTATTGTGTTGGGCTATGGGCTGAATATTTGTCGTCCCTCCCTGAAGCACGGGGTCTCCAAGGGGTGAGGACGATGGAGCCCCTAAGCGCTAGGATGCTTGCATGTGCAACTCTGGAGAAGACCAGGTTCTGTGATGCAGGTCTAATTTTATTGAGGAAGTACAGCAGTATATATAGTGGAGGTGGCCAATCATAGAACATCTTAGGGAGCCAATGAGTGTAAAGTCAGGGTACTGTGTACGTGGCTCTAGGAGGGGCTCAGGTGGGCATTGCCATCTTTCTGGTTTGCCAGAAAGATCTGAACTGCTGGAGTGTGCTCACAGCATTGCATCAGCCACTGCACCGAGATAAACCTCCTGTGCTCTACCTACACCTCCCCACCCCCAATTCATGTCAAAGCCCTGTCCTCCATTGTGATGGTATTTGGAAATGGAGCTTTCAGGACAGTGGTTCTCAACCTTCCTAAGGCTGCAGTCCTTTAATACAGTTCCTCATGTTGTGGTGACCCCCAACCATAAAATTACTTTTGTTGCTACTTCATAACTGTAATGTTGCTACTGTTATGAATCGTAAGTAAACATCTGATATGCAGGATGTATTTAGGCGACCCCTGTGAAAGGGTTGTTCAACCTCCAAAGGGGTCGCGACCCACAGGTTGAGAACCACTGCTATAAGTTATACCTTATGGAGTTCAAAAAGTATTCCACTTGTGGTGTCTCAGGCTTTTTTTCCCCTTAAACATTGATTTAGGAGAGGAAGAGGGCGGATGGAGTGAGGGGAGAGAGAGATAGAGAAAGAGAGAGATCAATGAGAGACCATCATTGGTCGACTGCCTCATGTACACCCCCTACTGGAAACTGAGCCCTCAACCCCTGCATGTGCCCTGACTGAGAGTTGAACCCTGAGCCACACTGGGTAGGCCAGGTGTACCTTCTGTACACTCACCTCTGCAAACCCAAAGCTTCTTACTCTTAACACTTGAGATTTTTCTACTAGGGGGCTCTTTTCCAGCAGTGGAAGAGCACTCAGCTCACACCAGGGTAAGTTGCAAGGGCCAGAGAGTGAATGCTCCTGGGGCAGCCGTGGACCAATGATGGAGAGGGAGCTTGTGTACAAATGCCCTGGTTCCCTCATCCTCGAGTAAGACAATTCTGAGTGTGTTCTCTACGTGGTCTCCCAGGCTTCTGAGGCAAGCTTAAGCCCCAGCTGCCTGTAGCATATACTAGCTTATTAGCACACACTCTGTTGGCTTCTCTCTGGCCCCTGCCACCCTTACTCACCACTACCCGTCCAATGCTCTGGAACCACCTCTCTAATGAACTATTTGCACTTCAATTCTTGTCTGAGGGCCTCCCAGTGGAAAGTCTGGGGCATCCCCACAGACATAGGAATCACAACCTAACTAAAATGGTGGAACTGTTCTGCATTAGGCACTTCTAAGTGGACCCTTCCAAGGACCGGCAGAGAGCTGGGAATGCTGGGTCCCACTGAGCGGCATTGTCACTGGCAAAGTGGCTTTGCTTGTGCATTGATGTTGCTGCCCTAATTCACAGAGTGTCAAAGCCTCTTCAAGATGAATCACATCCCAGCACAGACAGGAGTAAATCTTACGGAGACAAGACCAGATCCTCACAAACGAATTTTCTCCTCTAGAGTCTAATTGGAAAGAATATGACTCAGAAATAGTCACTCATTGGACCCCAGCAGCAAGCGTGTTATTCCATAGATGTCTCATCCAGAATCTCTTAAGAGCATGCTCATTTGCTTTTTTACATCAAATGTAGATTCATCATCTTACACTGCCATTTGGCTTCGGGTCAGGAAGGTGTGAAGGCCTGTGGGGCTGCCCATTGCCATTAAATGTAATAAAATTCGAAATTCACTGAAGTGAGATGAGTACTAGCAGCTTTATAATAATTAAGATGGATGCTTCTGATATATACGGAAAGCACCTTCAATAGAGTTCTACCTGCATTTACGTTTATTCTACTATAAATTACGACTAATTAAGATCTTCAGTGGATATTTGACAAAATTATGTTCAGTGCTCATTCAGAAGTCATAGCATTATTTTTGATAGTAATCATGTCACATTTGTTTCCCAAGTCTCAAGGTGCCTTTACCCCAGATATGTGAATGGTTGTTTGCCCCGAATTCATGGTTAGGTTGTCAGGAGCTTTGTGGTCTTCAGGTGAGGCTGGTGAGATAAAACCAGGAGAGAGGTGAGTACCTCAAATATACATGTTGGTGTCCAGAACCGGCTGTAAGCTCATCAGCAGCAATGAAGAGCGGGAGGTACAGTCAGCAACATGACTCACAGTGTCCACGCGGTAAAAATAGTCCAGGGACTCATGAGAAGCTCATCTATTTCTGTCACTGAGATGAGATGCAAAGTTCTCATTTAAACAATACTGCACTGCAATGAGCAGCATTCCCTGAAAACACTCCACTGGGAATGTTTCCCTCCCCCCAACTCAGCTCTCCAATCTCTTACCCTGCTCTAGCTTTTCCCTACTCTCAACAGCACACTTATTAAATCCACGTCCTTTCTTTCATCCTTGGGTGGAGCATAAACATCGCAAAAATAGAGGCTTCACTTGACTGCTACCCCCAGCACTGGTATGATGCCTGATACAGGGCAGGTGCTCATTGCATCTTTGTTAAATGATTGGATTGCATCAATTTTATTTCGTCGGGTCTATTCTTAGAAAGGAGATCTGTGGGGGTCTAGCAAGAACAGACAATTTTGGCATGTGGATCATTGGGTGCTTATTGCACTACAACATTGATTTTATTATATCTAGTCCAAATTAATATATACCACATAAATAACAAAAATGTTTGAAGAAGCACACCAAAAGAAAATAGGGAAAGGTGAGGATTGAGACAAAGTGAAAAACACCTTTGCAAGCGAGACTTGGTCACTCTCAGGTCACCTGTGGGCTGACCAGTCCTAACTTTGGCTCCAGATCTCCATCTATGGCTATAAGGTGATTTGAGGGGTTGAGTGATCAGGTTTTATTTTTCCTGCTGTGTAGCATGCAAGTTATTAGTTTTCAGCTTTCTTCAGAGTAGATCAACATTTCAACTTGAACTCTATAGTTCATGAACACGAGCTTTTACTTCAAAGAAGTGAAAGAAGGCCAATGGGCCTGGAGCAGAGAAAGTTGGGGGTGGGGGGAGGGTAAGAGCTGAGGAGTTGGCTTATGCTAGGTCTCATCAGCTACACCAAGACCTTTTGTCTGTTCCCAGGATCAGGGTCACTGAAGTAATTATGTAGGAGTGTTACAAGATCAGTTGGATTCCTGAGAGACCCCTACGGTTGCTGCACTGACCAAGAAAGCGTGTGCAGGAAGGGCTAGAAGATAGTTGACGTGGTGGGAGAATTGGCAGGACTTGTCAAAGACTTAGTTTTGATGGTGAGGAGAAGGTAATGGCAAAATAGACTCCCAGGTTTGAAACTTGGTGGACAAGTGGACCGGTGGTGGGACTGTTCACGGACATTGGGTGGGGTGATAAAACAGCAGAAGGTTTGATGGCACATTGAGCTTGGCACTTTTTAAAAAATATATTTTTATTGATTTCAGAGAGGAAGGGAGACAGAGGGGGAGAGAGAGAGAGAGAAACAACAATGATGAGAACCAATCATTGATCAGCTGCCTCTTCATGCCCCACACCGGGGATTGAGCCCTCAACCCGCAAATATGCCCCGACCCGGAATTGAACCGTGACCTCCTGGTTCATAGGTTGGCGCTCAACCATTGAGCCGGGCTGGCCAGGCGAGCTTGGTACTTTTGAAAAGTCCTAAGTGGAGATTCCAGTTGGTCTGATGATCGCTGTCATGTGGGTGATAGTTGGCACCAGGGGTTACAGGGAGATTATGAGTGAAAAAAGGATTTAAACCCAACACTTAAAGGCTGGACAGAGGAAGATGACAAAGAGTACGGGGGACTATCTGGCGAGGGAGTAGGAAAAAAAGTGCAGTTGAGGAAGCCATGGGGGAAATTATCTCAGAGAGAAGACGGCATGTGTTTCTGAGAGTTGTCAGGAAAAGTGAGGTAAAGCATGAAAAGTATCTTTTTGGCTCATTGATATTTAAGCCAGGGGTTCTTTCAGGGGAATTGAGGGAGGGGACCAGATTGGTTCCTGCATATTCATGCACCAAATCTGCCCTTTCTCACTCAACATCACAGCTAAATTTGGGTAGATTTCAGACATCCACATTGATTTCTTACATTTTTGAGGTTTGTTTTTTACTAGCACTGCAATATTTATAATAAAATTGAATTTAATGGGATCCCAGGTGACATCCACCTATATTTGCTGTTTCATAGTCTGCTTCTTTGGAAAAGGCAGTAACGCTGGGGAAAAAAAATACAAGGCAGCACAAAAAGTGGACGACTAAGTATGAGATGTATTGACTCATAAAAGAAGAGCTAGGCCTGAGTCTGTAGGAGCTGAGCAGAGTGTTGTGCATGGGACATTGTGGACACCACTCATTCCTAGGGTCTCCATACTGAAGGGCATGTAACACAGTTTGCTTTACTAACCAGCTCAGGGTGTAGGCTCACCAGGAGATCTTCTCAGCGTTTTCCTTAGAGGGCCCGGTCTTAGACGTAAGAGCACAGTGAGGCTAGGCCTTATTCCCGAGATCAGGAATCCAAACACAGGAGGAAAGGTGCTTAACTCTGGTACACGCAAAGCAAATTTTGAGAAGTCTGTAGATAATGACATGTCATTGAACGTCTGAGTATTTCTCTGTTTTCTCGTTCTCCTATTCTGCCGGATCTAGTGGCTCTGTGGTAACTAACCAGAGGCCTGCTACAGAACAATATGTGTAAAGAAAAATGATTTATTTTAAGGGGTTTAGAATATATGATCTAGGATAGCAGAAATAAAGGAGGGCCTGTGATATAATCTCATTGGTGACCCTGAGGCTTGGGTTAGGATTCAGCTTCTACGCCATCAAGCCCGGGGCCCAGTTTATCTCAAGTGCTTCAATTAGGCACCACCAAGTTCTATTTTTAAATGATTTCAGGGAAGAATTTTCTATTTGTGTTAATTCAGCTGTGGTTGGAGGCACACAGCTAGGGTGTCTTAATCCAGGCATACCTATCTTTAGCAAGTTTTAAGACCAAAGGCACATGAAATAAGGTAAGCTAACCCTTTATCTAAAACATGTATCCCACTGGCAACACACCCAACATACCCAGAAAGGAGAATACAATTAAGATAAACACATCCAAGTTGTCAGGAAACCAAGCCAGGCTTTGAAGAAAGACATTCCCCCTGAGGAGACTGAGAACATAACAGTCCTCCTTGATGCTACCAGAGCTAAGGGTAGCCAGTGTTCTGATATATTGTCCCTGTTGTGTGTGTGTGTTTTTTTCACCTTGTTACCTGGGCAAATAATATCTCAAACTACACTTTCCAAAATTCAAGTCTCTTGAAGTCACATAACATGAATGCCCACTACAAAAGGTCCTTATCTGGATGCCCAGACTGGCCTCCTTGCTGAAAAGGAACCATGCCCCCTTGGGCGCAATCTAGAGATTGTCTTCACCAAAAATAAAAGTGTCCGTTGGTTTCACTCTGGCTTATTTAAAGTCTTCTGTGCAGTGACTCTTCCTCAAACTGCCAAGCCAAGTCAGAATGGGCCACCAAAGACCACGCCACTTCCCAGAATTGACAGAGAAGTGTGCCTTGTGGACCCCAGGTCCCACGTGAGGGGCAGGTTTGAGTCAGCCATACAAGGAGAGAAGTTGAGCAGTGGGTGAGGTAGCCTAAAGCCCATTTTCTCTTTCCATCAGGAGGGAACATTAGAATAAAGGAGAGATTGGAGCCTAAGACAAGGACTTGCATACTTGTGGTTTCCTTGGGAAGTGATTCAGGGGGAGGAGTGGGGAATTAAGCAGGGAAAGGAGGGAAGTGAATAAATGGCTCATTATCAAGAGTCACTCCAGAGGTGAATAGGGTCAGTTCTGCTGGGGAGTTATGGGAGACAAAGTAGGACCTTTTCAGGTGCTTTAAACACCTTCAGGCCAGGGGTAAGTGGCTTTATCCTTTTGTCTATGGTGGTCATGGCTGCTTCTTCCTCAGTCCATCAAACATGTGGACCAAGGTAGCATCTTTGATTGGTTATGGTTGGATGCCATTGATGAATGAATGCTTCAGGGATGAGTGCCAAGGGTAAACTGACAGGGACCATCAACATCTGCAACACAAGAATGCCAAAAACAATTTTGGATTCATCTTTATGCCAATACTAGAGGCCCAGTGCATGGATTCATGCATCAGTGGGGTTCCTTGGCCTGGCCTGGGCCCTCTCGAAATCTGGGACCCCTTGGGGGATGTTGGATAGCCAGTTTCAGTTCGATCCCCGAAGGCCCAATCCAGACAGGAGGGAGCCTGATCCTGTGAGTTGAGCATCTGTCCCCTGGTGGTCCCTGCGCATCATAGCGACCAGTTGACTGGTCATTTGGTGGTTTGGTCATTTGGTAGTTCGGTTGCTTAGGCTTTTATATATATACTAGGGGCCCACTGCACAAAAATTTGTGCACTCGAGGTGGAGGGAGTCCCTCAGCCCGGCCTGTGCCCTCTCACAGTCTGGGACCCCTCAGTGGATGTCCTATGATGGCCCCAGTCTGCCAGGCGTCTTTTGTGTGTGTGTGTGTGTGTGGCCACTGGGGACCTGCCCCCAGCCGCATCTGAGGCTCGGAGCAGTCCTCCTGTGTGTGTCTACCTGCTGGGGACCTGCCACCAGGCACACCGTGGAGGCTTGGAGCAGGCACCCCCCTCTATGTTGATCTCTCAGACTCTTGCCCTCCCCTGCATGTTGTTCTCTTTTTTGAGCTGTGGCCAGGGCTGGGTGCTGCCTGCCTCCCAAGCTTGCCTACTGCCCATCTTCCTCCAGCCACCAGAAAGCAGGGAAAACCCCTCTTCGTGGTTAGGCCAGCCTTTTCCTGCTCCCTGATCCCCGGAAGGGACCTGGAAAGCCGCCAAGCAGGCCGCCGACTCTTTCCCACTCACCGGTCCCCTGCTGCCTTCCTTTCCCACTTCCTGGTGCCACCAAGGGGTCTGGGGAGCTGCCAAGCAGGACCCCGGCCCCTGCAGGCTTGCTTTCCCGCTCCCCAGTGCCCCGCAAAGGGCCTGGGCAGCCGCCAAGCAGGCCGAGA